>UZAF01019659.1:0-22364 GCA_900617895.1 Haemonchus placei | reverse complement strand
TACCAGTTTTGGCCCCTGTAGGTATCGATCCGAGATTCGATCATCCGGCTATGCGTGTATGATTGTGCACTACTTGCCAATACACCAGGCTGCGCCGAACAAAACTATATGCAGCTGTAAATTTAGAATTCCACCTCGTAGATTTCTCGCTCAAAATCACGCAAAGAAAAGTCCAACTCACGCGATAATTGTCCGGTTATTCAGGAGACGAGGGTGTTCAGATGTTTATGGCTCAAAATGCCAAACATTTTAAGGCGAATGTTTGGAGATAGTAAGTAATACAATAATGCTACTAGCGCACAATCAACCAACGGTCTTCGACCGTCGGAAACCCCGGTTGATTTGTCAAAAACCATCGTTCAATCCGTGGGATACCGTCGGTTGCTAGCTGCAATATAGTACTCAACATGCGAACTGGGAGGGTCGAAAGCCTAAGATCAACTTATCGGAATGAACCGTGTCCGGAACTGATTCAGATTGGAACATACCGCAGAACCAATTATTCTTCGACGTGCCTATATATTTCTGATTTCTTTGGGAAACGTCAATGGGAACATCGATGACATATGTCAGCCATTTTTCTTCCAAAAAAAAAGAATACTTCACGAAGGAACATGGCGCATTATTTGAAGGTAGTCTTGTTGGAGGCGATTTCTGAGATTTCTTCCTTGGATGAAGTTGTGGCTCCCAATGATGCCGAAGGCACGCTGTCGACTCGAAAAACGGTCGAGGTAGGGCGTAATAAGGGCCCCAGACCCGGCTAAGCTGACGTATACACCCAAGTCGGACGAGTTCTTAAGCGTTGTCAAACCTGTAGAGGTTGCACCATTCGCACCAGGACCCACACTTTGTACGCGGGCAGCGTATTGCAGCTAGCTGTAGGCAATGGCGCGCACATTTGAACACCTCGTCCAAATACCCATTCCATGCAACTAATGTCGTCACATTCTCGTCCAACACCTGATTTTACTTCTTTTGTGAAGCCTTACATTTTTCTACAGATGCCATTTTCCGCGTTTTCTTCGTCACTTTTGCGCTGGTCTGGATCATCACTGCCATTACTCGTCCAAAACTATGTAGATACCCCAAAATTATCATGAACTGTGCCTTTGGCGATTTCCATTATTTGACTTTTAAAGTCGTTTTCTGTAGACGATGTTCTTCCTAAAACTAATTCAATAGTTAGAGAACGCTCTAAAAGTTGAATGGTACCATCTCTAGGGTGCGCCACGAATTCTTCCTCGATTCATAATCGCGGTTGTGGCAACTGAGCGCTAGTTTACGTACTCTATTGTAGCCTACGAGGGCCAGTGGATGCCTAAATCTTCGCTTTCAACCTAAAATGGAGGAACTTTAGATCGTGGATGTGGGCAGTACATCCGAATCGGAGAATCAAAAGCTTCGGGCGTGTGCTCCCATAGGTTTTGTATTTATAATATCCGTGTGTGATTATTTGCGCATTTATGTCGTTTGGAAGTTCCAGTTGCTTTGGACAGCTCGTGTCAGAAATCAAACTTGAACTTGTGAAGTTTAAATGAGTCGGACCTCTCAATTATTAAGTTGATGCATAATTGATTATTGCGGATTTTTTCGCGGCTACTTTTCTTTCGATAAAATTAAACTTTTGAATTCGGTATTTTGTGGAAAGATCTTCTCTCTTTCCTCAACAGAAATATGTCTAGATAGTCATTTTCATATACGTCAAATTGTGCTCTGTTACTTCAAGAAATGTTTGAAGGCGGCCCATTCATAACGTGATCTCAACGAACTTCTCGTCGATGGAGCAGTCAGCCAAAGCCGAATAAAAGTGGAATTTGCTTCTGCGGTCACCCTATTCACCAGCAGAAACTCCTATGGATTACCACGTTGATCGCTCGTTGAAAAATTGGTTAACGAACAGAACTTTCGACGAAGTGGATGGTTTGATGACCAATGTCAAGGCGTGATCGCCTCCAAGAATCGAAACTTCTTCGCCTGTCGAATCCGACCGCCTAGCAAATGGGAAGCAGTGCTTGACGTAGATGGAGATGGTGGATATGTTCCGAGGCCATTATTTGAACATATCTTTGCCTGATATTTCTATCGTTTCTTCAAGTAAAATTTGCTGAAAAAAATCCGCAATAATTATGCATCAACCTAATATATTTGAATCATTTGCGATTGGGTTATACTTTATCCCCGAGCGACTGAGGCATATTGTTTGCCATGTGTGGGATAAGGTGGGAACCATATGCTCAGGCTCAAGTCCAATCGCATGTGTNTCACCCCCCCCCCCCCCCCCGAGTAATTTTCAATTTCCTTCCTTATCTGTATTTTCGCTTGGAAGGAATTCGACAAATATTTCATTGCTGGGCAGAATCCTCTTTCTCGATTTTAATGTTTTACTGGTCACAAAAGTGACTCAGGGACCACTTTTTTCTTTCGCACGCCCATCCTTTCAAATGCCAATCACGTTTTTCTTTGAAAACCGTCACCGTTCTGGAACTTACATAGAAGAAGCATTTCAATGAAGACCAAACAAGTGATTGATGTGCATCAAAATGGAACTCACGATTGTTGCGAACCAGTTTTCGAGCTATCCCCCATTAAATTCGAGAACAAAAACATCAAGTCTTAAGTGGAACCTTCGTCGTACGGATGCCATTCTTTTCTATCTCGCTTGTGACCGATCACAATTAAGTTTGATATCGTTTGTTTTCTTACTGTCTAAGAAATCGTCACAGCAAACGGCATCAATCTGATATCGCCTTTGTTACATTTTCGTTACGTTGAAGTTATGGTGCTACTGACGGCAGGGATGGACCCATTGATTCATCAGAAGAAGGGGTGTCATCGCCTACAACATCTAGGGTATCCTAGAAGACGGAATTTTGAAATCTGATCTGTAAAAACATCGGTTTCCATGAGCCAGCTGGCCTGGTTAGTTTCCCCGGACGGAGCTTCATTTTATTGGAGCTTGGCCCTCACAATAAGAAGGCCCTTGCTTCTGTTAGGCTTTCTCAACCGATCAGGTGTTTCTGCTTCTACATGAGGGACAGGGAGCTGGGAGTACTTCGAAAGAGCAGAAAATGGCAGCGGAGGTATTCATGGCCATGGAATGGACTGGAACCATATTTATTACCGTGAATCATATCGTTCTCCTGTGCCAATTGAGTGTTCAATGCTATCCCTCTCAATAAGGAACCAGTCTGTGCATACCTCCGAAATGTCGTCCTGCCTGACCCTTTTCACCGGACTCTAACCAGATCGCTTTCTTACGAATACGAATATCCTACTTTTTAGCATCTGTGCTTCTCTCTTGCTTGCATTCCATCACAACAGCTTAACGGGTAACCTTCAATGTCACCCTTTCAACGCTTAACGCTTCATTTTCCCCATCACAGGCTTTAACTGTCACCTTGCATTAACTTTTTAATGTATTTTCTTTTTTTCCTTCGCATTCATCTCTTGATGTCGCTATCTACCCGCTTCCAACTCAATCTAGTCCCCACCGGGTCATACTTTTTTCCCGTATCTGTGCTGAATCCTTTGTTTAACACCAATTGAGATTTTTGATATCCGGTTTGCTTCTCTTTCTCTACCCTTGGTATTTCCTGGTGTTTTCAGTGTGCGGATGAAAAATTGAGAGCGGAAATGAATATGAAAAAGATATCTGATGAGGGAGGGGAAAAAGGAGAACTGAGCTATAGTCTTCCTCAAGCAACACGGGTGATTCAGATGTCTCTTCTATTGTCTGCATCCTCTTACAAATACGTTGACTTTTATTCATTTGCAGAAAAACGGTTAATTTTGTCACGAACCCTGAATATGGAACTTACTGGGCGTCTCCAACTCAGAACAGCCTTATAACCACGTTATTCCACCTTCCTAGATGATGGTCTTTTGAGCTATGCATATGACGACGTGAGGCTGGGGAGACGAGGCGTTGGATTGGGTTGGTCAGCGGAGGCGATCACATTGCACTTCAGCTTATTCCAGTAGTTCGCTTAGGCTGTTTTTTTTTTCTATAGAGGTAAAAAGTGTAGTTAATTGGTAATTCCCTTGGTATTAACGCCAGCAATTGGATGAAGGGCAGAAAGCCCTCTCCTTTCCTTAATCAGAGTCTCTGCCTAACAGATCTCAGCACTTGACTTCCTTTGCTACTGTCCCTGGTTCGGCCTTAGAAGGTCAGGGTAAAATTCCTTTCGATGAAGAGCCAATAGTGCATTACACCAGATCTGAAGGCCCGTAAAGCGATGTAATACGATTTCGTGTACAACCTTCCGGGAAGGTGCACAGAAAGCCGGATAGACGAAGTGTGACGTTATTGTAGCAAGAAAAATCTTGCAAAGGGCTTAAAGGGTTCAAGAAGCGGGAATACGCGCCTCTTCTCCCAGAATCCCCTTCTCCCAAACCGATCAAATGCTAAACGTGGAGCCGCAATTTATGCAATATCACTGAGCTTTCTTTTCCTCGCTCTTAATCATCGGCTTCAACGATTCCGTTGCGGCATACTATCGCCTGTTATCATTGATTATCTCTTTTACATAGCTATTTATACTGCGCTGTCGTACAGTCTTATTACAGTGGGGCCGCTTCATTTGGTTTCTATTGTGTGACAAGCCAGTTCCAGAAAGAATGAACGTAGAACTTCTTTCTCCCACAGCTATTTTTTAAGACCCAGTCCGGGAAGGAGCGTCATAAGGCCAAGTGGTTCTCCTTGACGTCATGCTTGACTCTGCCTTCGCATATTCGCACAGATCCGGTTCAGTGTCGTTCGATGACGCTTCATATGGCTTCCCTCGCAACTTGAGGATAGATTCGTATGGGCATTGACTTTAGTAACCTGTCCTGCCCTCCAAAGACGTTTTTGCCCCTTTTTTGGGCTTGGTGGTATGTAAGGAATGTGCCGAAACAGGTATCAATGAAGGCTTAACCAAAAAGACCTGTTACTGTTGATCGACGCCTTCCGAATGTTTACGCTTCAATACCGAGATCCCCCGAAAATCACAGACCGTTGTGGATTGGCTTCGGGAAGGCGTGTCGTTGTGTCAGTTTTCATAGAATTAGCCAACAGTGATTGGGCACAGGCTTCTGGCCGTGTATGAAAAGCCTATTTGGCGGAGTAATGGTGAAAAGACTGACCGAAAACTGTTGAAAGATTCCATCAGCTACCTAGTACTGTCCGCTTAATTTGGAACTCGCATGGGGCATTGCTTAAAAAATCTGACCTCCTGCTTGCTCGACAAGTGGAACATACGTCCAGAGGGAGGAGGGTGTGGTCCAGGCGGTGTACTGGGTGAAATTCGTACTCGGAAGAGGAAGGTCCTGGTAGACATTTTGTTTTGAGCGACGCGCGTTTTATCCATTTCTGAGCAATTTATCGAGTCTAGTCCTTCGAAGGTTTTCATGATTTCGATTGTGACACCCGGGAATGACTCCCACCATTAGACCGACCTTTTTGGTATAATAACCGGTTTTTGATGAAATTCTCAAAACATAAAGGTTTTTATCGGGTTTTCCGCTGGAATTAATGCACGACGTTGTAATTGAATGTCATTTGGGAGGGAATGGAAGCAAACTCACAAAAACCTCTTTGAGGTTTCTCCCATCTGTGCTGTCTGTTGGGTGTTCTGGAGCAGAGCGGCTAACCTACATCGCTGTCTGGGGAGTTCAGGAATTGGAATTAGGTTTGATAAGTTTTTGGTTTGCTTGGTAGCCTGTGTATAGTTAAGAGATGGTGCTTTCTGCAGCTGGAAACAAAAACTTTCCCCATTAATCAACTCACAGACCCTCCTAGACCCTGGAAGTGGTCTTGACCTATCGCCAAAGCATACCTTACGTAGAAGATTCCAAGTACGTGGACCATATGGGGGTCCCATCCAAACGGCAGTAACAGTGAGAGTGTTGGGCAACTTGAAACCCCGATAATGTGCAGAGTTATTGACAAGCTTGCCCACTGGGCGATTCCTAACTATGGATGGTTGAAAATCGTTCTATCGGAGGTAAAGGTAAGAGAGAATGAGTGTTTTCTATCCCTAGGAGAAGTGAAGCATATCATACATTAAGGAAAAGGCACACTCTATTTGCCTCTGAAGCTGACCAAAATCTCTCAGCGTCATCAATTTCAATCCAATTCCGGTCGGAACGTATTTTCAAAAAAGAAACAATGGATCTCAGACGTCGCGATCACGGATCAGCAGCTTTTTCTCCACAGAAAATTTGTTCTGGCACTTCTACCATGACCCTTCGAAAAACCTAAAGAGTCCTCGAGAATGGGAATCTTGGTACAACTTCTTTGATCCGTCCAGAAGCATCGGGAGTATTCCGTGATATACCATATTCTGCTAGAACTGTCCAACTCCAATAGCTCTTCTCTCCTTCTTATCTTTGCCAAAATCTTCAGACTCGACCGGTAGATCCTCAAGTGAAGTTGATGGCAGAATCTGCTTTCAGCCATGAAAATTGCTACCATTAAAGGCACAGTTCACGATAATTTTGAGTACCCCTTTTAGATTGGAAAACGGAAGTGTTGGTGTAGAGGAATACATCAGTGGCGAAGAAAGCGACAAAATCCGCCTACTTTGAGGCCATTTAAAAGTAGTGGAATCGAGGTCGTACGAGTTCACCGTGACGGCAATGGCACGTAAGAGGTGTTTGGACGAGATTTAACTTGCTCCCATTGCGCAAAGAGATGGCTATGTACTTCAAGCCGAAATTGTCCGAAACTGTTTTTCACTGTCGCCATGAGTTATGACAAGCTGTTTAAACTTTACATGGGAGTCCCTCGAGATAGTGCAGCTCCTACAAAGCCGTTGAAACTCGTCCAATAAGGGTGTTACATTCACACCATGCAATCTCTGGCCCCTTAGTGTGCCCTATCCAGGTCCTTTTACGACCTTATAACGGCATGTATGGTATAAGGGGGAGCCTCGAATTTTCGAGCTATAGGAAAGTCTCAGCAATCATTTTTATCGTGAACAGCGCCTTTGAACTTCATATTTACGGCAGTTGTTCACCTGGAGTTATGTTCAGAGTAGTATCACCCTGTTCGTTCTAATGGTAACCACAGGGAATCAATCTATGTATTATGTGTTCTTGTCAGCGTCATGGCTGATATAATTTCCACTGAATCCACAATATCGGATTTTTTACCACCGTAGGTGCCATGGTTTCCAGCCGGTCCACGATAAACCGAGGTGCTTGAGCGAGAATCTGGATCCTTTGCATTCAATCGCTACGATCCATTCAATTGGCAGCCATTTGTTAGCCACATAAGAGTCAATTACAATGGCAATATAGTTACCACGGAACGAGAATATGGGTATTATGAGGGACATTACAGTCCATAAGCTAAAGCTGAACGAGAGTTATGGAGTGGTTATGTTCGGAATAGCCGGAATGAGTCGGGTCTCGCAGTAATGTCCTGCGAGTCATTGGTGTAGATTGCATTCCCGGTGTGCAGATTATACCGACAGAAGCATTTTCAAAGATTATCGTAGCGGGACAGAAGATTGAAACCGGATTAGGGGCTTTGGTCTTTTGGTCAAAGAACTGTGGAGATTGACTGAGCGGCATTTCTTGCCCTCACATCTGATTCTGAGATAGATGCATACAGGGCCATATAAAGACAGAATTATCCAGTGTGCTCCCATTCCGCCGCCCAGGAAGGAACTTCACCTGTTCACCTTGCTCCCCAATCGTGCCAGAACAATTTGTGAACGCTGGGCGCATTATAGGTTTTCAGAATGTATCGGGGGACGAATTCACTCAGCGGCAAAACAGTTTCTCACCCAACTTTGTCAGTGCGTTTTTTTTTTCGCCAGATAAAAACCGCTACTTGAGAGATGGCACTCGGCTGGAAGGAAAATTATGACGTTAACCAGTTGCTGAGAGGGTTCAACCTTCTGCCTAAGCGGTATCGGCTTATAATCTGACGCCAGTTAAGCTGATGATCAGCGATTGGCGCAATTCTACGCTGGAATAGTTACTGTCAACACATCTTTTTGTTCATTGGTAGCCCTATTCTCTCCGTAAGGTTGGAATCGTGAGAAGTGAAAGGGTGCGAGTGCTGCTCTACCTTCACGTCTCATCGTGTTCCACATTTGAAGGAAGAAAGTGGTCGCTCCGAGCTGTGGAAGCCTAAAACCCTATATAAATGCGACCAGGTCCCCATCCTCATCATACTATTCCCTATCGTACCTCTTTTTCCCGTCGATTCTGCATTTTCTGGTCCTCTATGGATCATAATGCCCATTACCCACTTTAGCCCTAAAAGATGTATCATATACGCATGTGGGTGGCTGCCTCGGCGACAATGCCTTCTATGCCATTCGTATAATCGAATTATCGCTGGCTTAAAGATCTTCCAGCTGCTCCAGATAAGCTTACGGTCCCTATTCCTATAGTTGGTGATTTGATTAGACAACCATCACAAACTGACGACCTTGAAAGGCACTTGTGAATCCGATAGTGAGGCAGAGCGAACTGCGCGAACGTTTGAAAAGGAGCATCGCTGTGAACGATGAAAAACTTCCCAATGTTGTTGTGGTATTTGTGTCCAACGCCCTCCCCATGCGATCACATTTTCGATGGAGTTCAAAACGACAAAACGAGTTTCTTAATCGCCTACTTTGAAAATACTAATCTATTCTCGGCATGAAGTAAAAAGAGACATAATACTGTTTATGTGGTATTCAATGCGATCTGCTGATCGGTTGATAGAATTCTTCTTTCTCAATTCTTCCTCAAACGATTTCGCTCGAATATTTTCCGCCTACTTTCTCTAGTTTTCGGTTTTTCGGTTTTTCCTCTCAAAAAGTACTTGAAAAGGAAATGGACATAGAAATTTGCAAGGTTGATTGCGACGCGGTGGCTTCGCGGCCCAACCAGGCATTCACTTGACAATGATTTAGTGATTAGAAAGATTAGGAAGGCTGGCTATGGAAGAACTGGGAAGGGTCCTTTTTGAGGTAGTAGTTCCCCCTGCACTTGTTCTCCTGCAGATCCTAATCGGGGTGGAGTAAAAGGTGGTAGTAGAATAGAGTAATGTCAGGGCTTCCTTCGCCCGATTCCTTTCCGGCAGAATTTGCGTGTGACTGGGGCCATTCCCTATCGAATAGCGGCTCTGAAGGGTTTGACCACATCTCGCATAATGCTTCGACCAATTTCAGAGCTCTTTTACAAGTACATCAGCAGCAAATGTCGTGGAATGGAAGGGTTTGCTAACCTAACAAAGCCGAGACCTCTGTCGCCTGTGCATGGCCTCTGGGCTTCGATCGGACCAGTGGGTAGCCACAAGTTACAATAAACTCAGGAATGTTCTACATCATAATCGCAGAAGGGCAATTTCACTGACAGTCGGCCGAGTTGCTCGGTCGGATCGGTCGAGGCACTGTTCCGTTCAAATGATGGGTGTTCCTAGTGGTTCCTACTCCAATTGCCTGCTAACAAATCCTATGAAATGCTATCTCCTGGCTCATTCACGTAGGTGGGCGGCAAGCAGATTTTCGTACATCAGATCGTCCTGGTGCAAACTATTGAACCACCTTTTTCAACGCTCAACTGACTAAGTTGATATTTTAAATTTTCCAAGTAGCTCTGATGCCGGCTTATGCTTGCAAAGCACTGTCTACGAGGGTGTTTGTTTTGGATTCGTTTTGACTCCCATAAATCAACCCCTTTCACTGATGCCCTTTTAGGGCAGCATGGTTGATGTTTCGAAACCGACCGCTTTCATGCCAACCTCATTTTACAAAGAGACGAACATAAAGAAAACTTGATTTTGTACATAAAGGGGCATGTATCATGGGACACCTTATAAAATGAGCTTTTTAGGTTGCATCATGAATTGGACCGCTGTTTTGTATTTTAGATCCACTTGTACGTTCATACATCGATCCCAATGTCACTATCCCAGCGGTCAGAATATATCAGTTCCCTTTGCAAAACTAGTTTTCGTTACTCGTTTTGCGAATTTGCATTTTTAGAGTATTGAAAGAGATGAACGCTTTTGTTTGCTTCGATACATTTTGGTTTTCAATTTGTTCTTTGGAACTTCTTTTCAAGTGGGAGGACTCTACATGGGAGTTGCGGGGACGTTTCAGTGGCTGGTTTGATGTAGAAGTCAGGGGAATGGATCAGTGGCGAAAAGCGCGCTGTTCAATAATTAATTGTATAGATCAGTTCTATGCATGGATCAGATGGTAATCAGTTTATAGCATTGGACCGACTTAATTGTGGCTTACAAGTTGCTCATATACGGCCTGCTATCCTTCCTTTGGTCTTTTCGAAATGATTGAGGTCGGTTTCGATCCAGCTACCTCTAAATGTTTAATGCCTTAGAGAAAAGCACGTCTCACAAAGTTTTCCACCTTTAACCGAGTTTTCTTCTCTCTCTTATGTTCGATGTGTTGCTTAATAGTTGATTAGACAGCCGCAACCAGAAGATGGCTGTCTGGTTTCAAGTTTTTTTCTGCCCATAAGCCTGTTTGTAGTTTTGCCCACCTTTAGCGGTTCTTCGCCATCCTGTAGCTGTTCATATCATCACCCTCGCCTGTCTTTCATAGTCTTCATCCGTTTTCGCTACTCCCTTCTGGCAAGTCTTGCTCCCCTCAATGGGTACTTCAGACGAATTGGTGTAAAGAAATCGGCTTTGTGAACCTGTTATGGCGTAATCTTGTCTGCGCCCATACCCCGTACGTAGCAAATATGACGATCGTTAGACGATCTCGATACTCGATCCCGATCTTCCACACCTTCAACGCTCTCTGTAATCTCTTGTCTTAGAAGCGGCGCTTTCCGGCGTGAAACATCAATCCCTATCTCGTTTCAAAGCTTGTCTGTTAGTTTAAGCTCGACTACATGGAGAAACGATCTCCCACTTATCATACGAATCGATCGCCTCAGACGGTTTCTAGTAGATCGGTCGACCACTCCAATGGATTCTTGTTCTCTTCCCTAGTCTTCAAGTGATCTCTTCTGATTTCCTGGATGAAGCGTCTCCTAATTTTCATGCTATGGAATGCTTTTTTCTTCATATAATCCTGAGCTTAATACTTTCTTCAAAAGTTCCACCTGGAGCCGTCCTGTACCCAACATGGATCCAAGAGATCTTCACAATTATCTTGAGGTACCCTTTTGAAGTCGAAAAGTGTTGATTGGGAATAGTGCATCTGTGGGGAAGAAGGTGAGAAAATTCGCCAGGTTCGCGAAAATAAGCCCTCTCGAAGTAGTGCAGATAGTGGTTGTTCGAGTTTGTCGTGACGGGAAGGACATGGAATGGGTACTCGGACGAGATTCCTGTTGTTGCAATAGCATGAAGAGCTGACTACAATACAATATTTGAGCCTTTATAACGCCCTGTCTAGGTCGTTTTCCGATCTCTCAGCGCCACATATGGTATAGAAGGTGCCACAGGTTCATCCCGGATGGATATCTCATGATTCTTTCTCATTGTGACTGTGCCTTTGAAAGGTTCCGAAGAATGGTTATCGATAGTGCAGACCCCGTCAAAATGGCCGGTCCGAAGTAAACTTTCCTCAACTCTTAGAGCATTTACTCTCTTATTGATAACACTATGGCAGTCTTTGAGAAGAAGATGACGAATGGCTGGCATAGAGAGAGACGAAAAGGAAAAGAACGTAGCGCTCTTCACTTCGACTGTTCCTTTTTAAATTTTTTCATAAAGATTTCATTTGAATGTGCACAACTGATGGCTTTCTGGCGATGCCACTTCTTAACACCATTGAGGTTTTCTCGTAGATCTCTCGTCAAATTAAGTTAAGGGCATTGAGGATTTTCTCTGTCAGTTTAAACTCTAATTTTGACCCAACACCTGCAAAGGATATCGAGCCCGAATGCGAATTTGCCATTTTCTCTTTCCCTTCTAACTCTCACTCCTGACTCCGAAACTAAGCCGTTGAGGAGTCAGACTGAGTTTTTTCCTGGTTATTTCTGCTTTGCGTTCAGGAATAGTCCCTTCTTTCCTCACTTTAAGTGAGCAACCCGGACATTTTTTTTTCCTGGTAGATAACCCGTGGTTTTCCCCCAACAACTTTTATAATGATGTGAGTACATACCTGGCATCACTGTGCCTCAGCATTGGTTACCCAGCAGTGTCTGGGTGACCTACCGCGTAAGATTTACGTGTATTTGATGGGAGGATAGTAATTTCAACGTAGGATTAGCTGGTGCGTACGCAAAATTGCATGTGTTCATCACTTATTCCCGGAGTTATTCCAGGCAACCATATGAATTCGAGACCTCTCCCCCGAAAACAGGTTTGCGCCCCCAGATTGGAACCTTCAGAAGACAGTTTGGTTTCAGACTTTGTTAGCCTTTTTGCCTACGTCAGATGCTTTTAGAACCTCATCGAAAGGAACCGAATTTGCAGTGCGAAGCAGAAGAACTGCTTGTCGCCCACATCTCAATTCCTACTTCTTTACCCTATTAATGGACACCGTGGCTAAGATTTAAATCCTGTCACATAAGTACGTCATTGAAAGCGTACGCATTTGCCACGTCCTTCGAAAAAACTTCTAGCAAAGTCGAACTGGGCGAGCTAGTTTGAAGAACCGTCCGTGATTGATTAACGGGCGAATGATTGTCGGAATGTTTGCGAGTTACCTTCCAGAGATTGCAGTAGTATGAAAGACTTTTGAGGTAAAAAGTCTATCGCTGTACTTCTTATAGGAGCTGGTCTTGTTGTTCACACTGAAGTTCTTTCTCACAAAAGTGAAACCGTTCTTTACAATAAAGGCCATAAATTGGAACTGCTATGTGAAGCGACTAGGCAAAACCGATCGGCCAGTGAACTTACATTGCATTTCCTGTCTGGGACATCGCGTTCGAAGACATCGGTGCCATACGTTGGACAGAGTAAAACTGCGCCTAGCTAGGCCCCAGTGAGAGCTGTAGCAAGTATTGAGAAACAGCTCACTCGGTACTGGCTCTAAGGCCAGAGTCCGGATGGATGAAGGATAGGTTCAAAGCCCTAGACGTTAATCAATATATTTTTGGGATGCGCCCCGCATTCGAATTTTATTCAAAGTCGTCATGACGTATTCGATACGTATTTGGCCTATCTAATGACTTGCCGTGTCCACCTTATTCAAGTCAGTGCTTGTATCCTTCCCGACGGGTATGCAGCCAAATGACCGACTCCGAAAAATGAGAAGGCTCCGTTGGCCTAGACGAATATCAACTGCACGAAGGCGAGCATAGGAATTTCGTGTAGGCATTCAAAAGGAAAAAGCAGTGTGTGTCTTGCCATTTATTACTTTCCGTAGGATAAGTGCTGAGCGCTGTGCCTGAGAGCGAACGGTAACCGTGAAAAGATCGGCAAATAGACCGCTCAAACGAGTCCCAGATGGTCACGGGCTATTACAGAACATCCGTTCAAGCACCTTTTTATTTCTTTTTTTGGTTTGTACAGTTTCTGTTCGCTTAGTATGAGGGCATTCCCAGACAAGATTTCTTTCTCCTTTCTCACAGTGCCGGTGTTCACGGCATTTTCCTTTTCTCATTTTTCCTAGTCGAGCAGCGAAATGATAGGGATGCTAAGGTCAGTAAGCCAGTGTTCTGGAGGGTGTACCGGGGAGACGTCGCTGTTGGGGAACATGGTACGAGGCTCAGTATTCATTAAAGGGAGCCAGGTATCATTTGCTTCAAAGTAGGTACTAAAGGTGATGCTCAGACTTGATTGAAACAGAAGGTATCACATAAAATAACTGCTGCAACCTAATTGGGGTTTAATCCAAGAAGCATCCATTCTTGAATTCTCACGAGTCAGATTTTCTTTGATTCTATTATAATCGCCTTATAAAAGTATGCCCACAGTTCACAGCGCAGTTGAGGTAGGCACATTTGAGGTACCTGTTTGAAGGAATTTTTTCAAAGCGATGGTGCAGAATATTGTAAAGATGTTAGGGGCATGGCGCAATTCCTCGTATTTCGGGAAAAAAGTCTCACAAAGGATTAAAGTGAGGACTGTATGGGGTCATGACGACGGTCATGGTATGGAATAGATAATTAGTCAGTCTTGTGCTATTGCGTAAAAAACCGGCTACTGAGAGCATCAATTTTGCCATGGTTGGGATTGGATGCAATGCTTCGACTTTGAGAGCTTCATGTTATCATTCTTTACAACTGATGCCATTTTGCTGTTTTGTTGTTGACGTTTTTGTTGTTGTTTTTGTTGCTATTATTACGTTATTTACATTTTGTTGTTCTCGTTGATCAGCAGTTTGAATTTTTAACATGGCTACTACATTGTGAATGTCGCAGCTTCTGAAAGGCCGTTGAATCACAACCACCTATGGGTTCAGCATACGACAAAGACATCTTGGAGCCCTTTTTATGCCCTACGTAGGTCGTTTTTAAACCCGATAGCGGTCCATGCACTATCTTTGAAGGCCCGCCATGCATCCTAATTGGAACTTGCAGAAACACTTTGAACGTGGCCTGTGCTGCCAAAGGGGGCATGTAGGAGGCGTTTAAGTTCGGGGAATGAACAACTATTACTAAATATCTGATTGTCCACCAGTAATCTATCATTACCAAAAAGTAGATCGTTAATGTGGTGATGGGCGAATTCAAATTTAGAAAACTCAACCGGTGACTCAGTGTCTAAAATTTGACGCCCTCCCTTTGATTGAATAAAAGAAAAGGATCGCACGTGTGCGTGGCGCCCACTATCGTGACTCATCATGACTAATGAGTTCATTCCTTAGAAACTTCGCCATGTAATTATAGATTCGTTTTTACACTGGCCATGATTAAAGGCTCGAAGTTGATTGGTCTTTTGCAATGCAAAGCACTTCAGGATTCTTCCCATAATCGTAGAGATGTTTTTGCTTTTTGCAATGACACAAAGAATGCCGCCGCCGTTTCCATTAAAGTTCTCGTTCCTCCAGATCAACGAAACCTAAAGATCGATCTCAGAGCAAGGTCAAGTGTGGTACTTTGAGAATTCCATTACCGGAGTGGGTTGAGAGGAGTTGGTAATGATGGATACTGTAGCTTTTTGGGCTTGGAAGCAAGAGAAATGGTGTGGTGGGATGGTCAACTGAATTGATGTCATCGTCAGATGTGAGACCCATGGACCAATTGACCTCCAACATCTTCGTCTCCGTTTAGTTCATACCAACTTTGCTTTTAGGAATAGAATCACTTTACCTTTTTTAGAATGGCTTTCTGTGCCCATAACCATTGCTTGGGTTGCTGAAGCTTTGAGAAGCTTAAAAGCCATCAAATTTAAAAAAAAAGTTTCTAATTTGAGAGAAGAGAGGAAGGAGGCACACCCTTGTTCCTATAAAACTTTGGACGCTATGTCAGCATAACACATTTGCATACAGATCACGTTCGTATCTGGTCTTTCCTCCTCATTCATGTTTCCAATCGAATCCTTTTTTGGAACGTGGTGATTTGCTTTTTTGTAGCGATTCTTCAGCTCCGCTTAATGCCCTTAGAGACCAATCGTTAACGCCACGCCACCCATTCCCACCGTTACAACCGGATTTTGCCCCATTCGTATACGCGAAAGAAAACATTCGTGTACCTCGTCTAGAACTTCTGAACCCATTTTTTGCGCAACCTTCCCACTTGTCTTATATACGCATTACACAGAACATGGTGTAATGTCGTATCCACCACGTAGGCAGCTGGTGTGCTCCTTCCATAGCTCGCAGCCCATCCGGGCGCCCTTATGAGCTTCATAAAGACGATCGTTAACAGGGTTCCTTCGTACACCATAGACTTGTCTGGAAGTCGAAAAGTGTCCATTAATGCCTCCTAATTGGGACTCTAATGCATTGTCTGTTGGACGCCACCATCTAATCACATCTACAAGTCGTAATCATAGCTCCCCGTTGCTTTCCTTATGCCTGATTCTTCTCAATGCTGATCGATTCAACTGCCAGCCATTCTTCATTGTCCTCTGCTCCTTTCTTTCTTTCTCTCGTCATACATATGGACTTCTTCAGTTGCTGCCCTGTTTAGTTCGCTCTCCCTAATGATTGTACAAAACGTACGAGTTCCTTTTTCAAATTGTACTTTCAAACCCATCCTCAAAGTGACGCACTGTCGAACCGGTCTATAGGGGTTCTTTGCAGCTCTGTTCTCGATATTAAATCGGTGTAAATGGCGTTCCCGTCCGCTGAGCTATTCATTTACTCATATTATTTTCTCATACCATCCATTATATTACACACTCCTGACCTCTGATTCTGGCGACGCGCCGATGGATCGAGCGTGCTGCCAAGCGGGCTCCCACTAGCGGCAGATCTGATTCGAGTTGCTTTCAATTTCCAGCTCATCTTCTTTTTGCAGTTCACTCATCCATTTTTCGCGATTATTGATTGATTATATCGATTTTCAATATTGATTTTTCAATCATCTTTCTTTTCGTATAGCATATGCGATATGCTCGGATGGTTCAGTTCATTTCGAGAATATGGAGCGCCAACATTTTATGGAGAGAATCGTACACCTGTAATTCTTGGTAAGTTTCTATCTCCTGGAATT
The DNA here is from genome assembly GCA_900617895.1 of Haemonchus placei. Taxonomy (NCBI): domain Eukaryota; kingdom Metazoa; phylum Nematoda; class Chromadorea; order Rhabditida; family Trichostrongylidae; genus Haemonchus; species Haemonchus placei. The sequence goes on along the minus strand of UZAF01019659.1, from coordinate 5,861 downwards.
TTATTTGATTGCCCATTTTGAGCAGAAGCGGTGAATGCCTACTAGCCCCTCGCTTTTGCCTTTTTCTGATACGATCGAGATCCCCCTGAATTTGTTTGGCTTTCAATTCATATGGAATGTTCATCGCTGTCGGCAATCACTGATCAAAGAATCAGTTCTGTCATGGAGTTAACTAACTCCTTCCAAAGCAAAGTTTCCCTGGGGTAGTTGAGTGCATGGCACATCCCAATCAACAATTGTCTTTCATTTGTTTTATTTTCTTTTTTTTCTTTAATTTTGATTTTTTATTTTCTGACAATTTTTTTTATCATTGTTGTTCTAATTTTTATGTTCTGGTCTCACATTTTTGTCGCCGATTTATATTACAATTATTGTATCCATGATTTAAAAAAAAACGATGGGATATTTCGAATACGCCACGTATTTGGCGTCTGTTTAGTATCGGTGAAGTCTTTTGAGCATGCTGTGAATGCTTGTAGGAATTATGGGGTTCGGTAACGATTTGAAACAAGGGAAGATACCGTTCAACCCTCTTAGACGGTTTTTTGAAATAAACCTGAGTTTGTAGAAAGGAAAGTGTGACTGATGCCAAAGTTTACCTAAGGGAGAACGGCACCGGTTTGAGGATCCTTTGTGTGGGTTCTCTTCCTCCAAGTACTCTTTTTTTTGGATCTCCATGGCACGATTCTTTTTTTTTGGATCTCCATGGCACGATTGCAATTTTCAAGTTTCTTTTTTACACAGCAAGTGCCTCTTGAGCCAAATATTCGACGCTATCGCCTTGTCTGGTTTGTATTCGTGCACTTTGCCAAAAGAGTAGAGCTTTGTGTCAAACCCGGTATTTCTTACCAACCACGGGACCATATGCATACCCCTGCGATGGGCTTGTAGTGAAAGTGGATATCAAATTTCAAACTTAATCAATGTTAAAGTCGGGCTAACCGAATCAGAACCGGTGCTGACGTTGCTTTTTTTCAGACACTCAAATCTTCGGGCTATTCGCGATTTTTGTTGTACCGTCGATTGCGTTCCTCATCATTTTGCCCGGTGTTCGTAAGAAACGTTTCGCATCGGCATGCTCCTTCTTTTTCAGTATGTACGTTGGAGCTACTTTATTAGGTAAGTCACCGCTTGAAAACTGCTAGAACTTGTCCACCCAATAATTCGTATAGATTTATGGTCAAAATTTTGAGTACTGTAAAAATTAACGGGAACGGTAAGGTATGATTAGCTCTTCAGAATCAGGGCCATCATTGAATCAGAGGAAAAGCGTGAACGCAACCTTTCTAAGTCCAGTGGCAAAAAGGATATTTTCCTTTTCCGATTCTCAAGTGACGCAGATAATTTTGCAAAGTTTTTTTTTCTTTTTAATTCATCGTCGTAAATATCCTTCGATCGCAACCGCTGTTAGCCGTAAAACATCGATGTGTGGGGTTTGGTGACGAGCTTGGTGTTTGAAGCACCATTTCCGCACTTGAATAGCGTACTGGATAGCGAATTCGACGCCGTCGAGAGTTATGTAGGGACGGATTCAACTTATGGATGGTATATGTCTATTCGGGTTGTCGCGACCGATGCTCCAAGTAACTTATTCGGGAACTCGTATAAATTTTCAATTTTAATTGAGTCTAATAGGCTTGATGGAGAAAAGAGTAGTGGAAATTCTCCTTAAATTATCACAACTGTTAGCTCACCAATGGAGGTGTTTACGAATTTCGATACAGTATACCTTATCAAATTACTGTATCGATTCGACGTTCCTTTAGATCGTTCTCCTTACTCCTCCCCGAACGAATTAATGAATTAAATTGAACATTCCACCGATTCGCTGTCATTCCTGGGGAACGGAACTGAGAACGTTTCAGACGCTTGAAATGTTTTGTTGAATTTCTATAACTTCCATGGGAGCTGTTGGCTTTTGTAGATAGAACATTTTGGTTCCATAATGAACGCTCCCATGTGCCGCACGCTGTGGGGGAGAAAAATGGATCTGTGTTACACACAAAGACATTTGCAGCGGTCAGCGATTGATTAGAGCGCAGATCTTGCCACAAAAACATCTAGGACTTCTCCTGCAACGAACAGATGCTAATTTCAGCAAGTTCAAGAAGTTTCGAGGAGTTCGTCTTCCAGGCTACTTTCCAGAAAAGCCGGTTCGGTGACCTTCTCAAGTAATCCAAGTCTACTTTCCAGGGTTCCTTTGCTGTAAAGTAATCTCAGAGAACGTGTTGGCGCTAGATAGGTTGTGCTAGTGCGCTTTTTATTCCTCTATTTGATGTATGTGCAATGTGAGAATCAATCACTGTCAATGTGAGACTCACTTCACGATGTCTTACCTTTACCACGTAATTCATACCGTGGCCAGTTTTTTGGATTCACCGCCATGTGGAACGTCTTTGAAGGATCCCTCCTTGAACCCTGTGGCGAAGGCCGGATACCGTCCCATCCCATAAGATCGAAGAGATTACCCTTTTTTATATTCGCCTCTTTAACGGGCAACTCAGAATAGCATGCCAGCGGAGATCCCCTACACCTTCCCAAGCCCTTTCAATGGTATCTATCTTGAGAAAACGGCAACGGCATTCGATCATTCCATGGCCATGGAGCGAAGGAGCTCATCTGTAGATCCTTCGTCATCGTTCCGAGAGAATAGCGGCTTAGAAAGCGTTTTTTTTTTCTGAGTCCGTTGGAGGGTGGATGTACACATCAAAAAGTTGCCTGATCCCATTGCTTCTGCGCATTTGACCGTAGGCTTATTGGTATTTTTTCTCACGGCAGCCGATCTACCTGATTGGGAAGTTTCTTGAGGTAAGATGGACTTATTGCATTGTTGTGATTCAAGTCTGAATGTATTTGGGGGAAACGTTGATTGGTCGAGAGATATACGTTTTCGGAATGAAAAGATGCTCAATTAGGTAGGAGCAGTTAAACCTCAAGTTTGGGATGCGTCATATGCCCTTTTCCCGTTAAAAACAAATACTCATTTGATTGTTCTCAGTGAGTTTCTGATTAGTTATCTCATAAACTTGTTGGTTGTAGTGTTCACTTCCAAGTGGTCACCCTATCAACAAGTCTATGTCATCGATAAGCCGATTTCTCAGTGATGGAGTGCTTGCTTCATGATGAAGAGTTCGATTTTCTGGTTGGATGTGTGTAGTTAGCACCTTTTGCCCTCAAACATCTTAAGCTCCTTCGACGGTTTTGATTTGAGATTACCCAAGGTGATGAGGTACAGTATAAGGAAGAGTCAGAGAGAATTAGTTCAAGATAAATAGTTTATAGCAGGTTACAAAAGACATGGTTTACTTTGAGTACGAACTTGAGAATGTTGGAGTGCTCTGTACTACCGTCGTTGAAATAGGTAATTTGATCAGCCGATACAAGATAAGCCACGCATCTGACTCGCTTGAAATCCGCTGACCACTTGGACTGTAATGCGTTCTGAACTATGTCACCAGAGCCTTACATTTGAGTAAACGTTTTTTATGAGTTTTTGGATGGCATGAGTCCAAAGAATAGTTCACAAAAAAGAGTTGGGGCCTCTGAGCACTGGGCTAGCTCAACGGATCTCGTCACTTTTTCGAGAATGATAGTGCTTGACTCTGGTCAAAGCTGTACCTGACTAACCTTTTATTACTGAATTTACTTGAACTGTGGTTTTTTTCAGTGTCGTTATACCATCCGTGCTGGCATCGTGCTGAAACTCCGATATCTTCCGCTTACAAATCATTTTCGAACGCAAAAATCGATGCACATATTTTAGTACGAGTTGGGCTGCAGTACTTGAACATCTCTTTAAGCAGTACGTTCCATAGATTTTTCGATTTCCTGCTTCATTTCTCATTTTACTCCCGATTCTTTTTGTCTTGGCGTTGATCTATCCCATTTCGGAATGCGCCCGGCCCTTGACTTCTATTCAGGAATATGGGAGCGTTTTGAATGCTTATATGGCCTACACAAATGTTTGCCTTGGCCTACCGATGTATCCTCTTAGACAGTCTGACACCAATTAAACTACCACGGGGATGAGCAAGATAGGGTTGGACTAGTCGGATATCGGTCCATGGTTCTCTTAAGCTACTCAATGATAGAGTTTTGATTGACGATGCAGATTCCGTTCCCACACCCCAACTAGGCCCAGATTGGTTGGAACGGGGCAGAGCACTGGAACGAAATTTACGGGGAAAATGAAAGTCAGTTTGTTCTCTACGCTATGTACACGTAGTGCAAGTTTAATGCGGTGTCCTTCAAAAACTGCCCATTTTCTTTCTTGCAAAGATGGAGAGTAAGCTGTAATGTACTAGTTTTTCATTCCCATTAGTGTAATGTGAAATGCATGATGACTCTGTGGCATGGGATTTGCAGAGGGAATGGCAGTTTTGAAGAGTGAGATGGTGGGGTTCGTAGTCTTTCAGGAAAGATTGAGTGAAAAATGGGTTAGAGAAAGGAGTTGAATAGTAGTAAATGTTTGCCGTTATCATCACTTGGCCGAGTATTTACTGTCAACTTCGGTCCTCCGTTCCGTTTCGGTACCATTAAAATCCTTTCTTGGTTGTCCTAAAGGCACAAGTGTGTACAAAGTTAGTGACAACTGTTGCAAGAAAGTGACATCGTATAATATGAAAATTGCGAAAACTCAGGTATTCAGTCATTCCTCGTTCCCTTAACTTTGTGCAGGAAAGGTGGTTACAGTACTCTCGTGTTCACAACATAGTCCACCCATCTCCGCCACCCTTAAAAAGCTGATTGAATCGCCCATCAGTGGGCGTTTTTGTCAATAATGGGCCCTTTACACTGCTTTTTATCCTTTATTGGCTCATCTTAAACAATTTCCCACATTATGCCTTGTGACCAGACATTTCCTTTTCTCTTTAATGATTAGCTAATCCAAATTTACGCCATTGAAACGAGTCTCCAAAGAATTGTAAGATAAGTCAGTAGAGGCTTTTCTAACCAAAACGTTCTCTTCCTGTGCATCTTTTTTTTCAGCGATCTCTCCTCATGAAAGTTCAGCCGTTATCGACACCGATCAATTGCTTTACAATGAGAGATTCAGTTTCTCTGAAGGTAATATTTGGTAGTGATACTCGATTAGGCATAAGTGTACGAAAGAGGGTTTAGTTGTGAAGGGGACCACGTGATAGATGTATTTGTGGGTCCTAGGATGATTCAGTGGCTTACTCCGATCTAGCTTGCTGAACCTTCGAATAGGCTTGTTGGTACGGCGCCAATCGGCCAGCTCTTTGCCTAATTGTAAGTGTAAAATAGTGCAATATCGGCAGAAATGAAATCAGTTGTGCTTGTGGATCCCCCTAATGTGTATCTCAATGATCGAAGAAAGGACCACTTTTCTTTCGTAATGGTTGTCTTCTTACGCAGGAACGAATATTAGGTACGGGAACCTTTCCTACAGTTTCTTAAATGTGGAATAACATGCCATGGACGCAGGAATTCTCGGAGTACACATTTCGTTCCACGGCCCAATAGTCTCGTGTACCGCCAAGGAACAACAACCATGATGACAGCCTTACCATTTTTCCGTTGTTTTTTTCTCTCTCAGCAATTAATCCTTCATTTCTGAACCCTCTTTCACTCTACAGGGTGACCCACATGAAGTGTGACGCAGAAAACTGGCATCAAAATTATACAGATCAAACCAAATAGGAAACTATTACTCCTACACAATCATCACAAAATTTTTTAAAATACTGCTATCTCTGAGCTTCATTTAGACTTCTTGTCGTTTTGTGTACTTTTCGAAGCTCTATGCTCTTCACTTTTATTGGTGAGCTTTCGGCATATAATGCCTTCGTCAGACCTTAATTACTTACAATACATTGCTGCATACAATCAGTTACTAT
>UZAF01019658.1:3083-22376 GCA_900617895.1 Haemonchus placei | reverse complement strand
ACATGAAACGTCAAATTACTTATAGCGCCTTTCATTCTTGTGCCCAAGTTTGTTTGGCCCTCGGAATTTTGCTGGACGAAAGCCATCCATGGGATTTCTATCCCGTGTCCAGAGGGTTACGGCGAAATGTTCAGCCCTGGGCGGGGCCAGAACCCGTAACTCCGTTCTCTCGGCCGATTTAATGGGTTACAATATACTTTTTATCCCCATCCCCTGCCCCAATACACCCAAAGAGACCTGTTATCGATAGTTTAACCCGATTTCGCTATCCCAGGTGCCAGCGAATACCAGTGACAGTGGTGGTGATCGTTTTGCCCGTAATTCGGGCATCGTTGTGAATACATTTGCATCGCGAACAAACCTGGACAACAACAGTTACCAAAACAGAAACAAGTTTTACCAAGTATCATTCAAAACGCTCATTTACTCTCGATTATTAATCATTTCCACTCCTTGGAATTCGGTCACTACCCTTCCACAAGTGAACGAACGGCTGCAGCCGTCAGCCGCCGTATGTTCTTACCGCCGCCGCCGCCTCGACTGCGATGACCTTGTCCGTGAATGTTGTGCCATAACTTAAGAAATACAGGATTTGTGTCCTTGTGAAAAACACCTACGCATTGATTTGTATTGTCTACGACGTGGCTGGCTGGGTGCGCAAGAATGTCGTTTACTCGTTGTCGGTAAAGATGAGAATCGTTTTGAGAGTATTTTACTTGTAAATGCACCCTAGGTATGATCTTCACGGAAATCAGTCTGGATATATCTGATAAATGAAAATAATAACGGATAATTTCGATAATTGGTCCCTCCTCCATCGAATCAGGGTTGTGCCCTCTAATTGTGGCCCATCCACCCAGTTTTTTACTGCCCCCACGACCGAATTTGGGGTTGTGCACGGTTACGCCAAATTGGAGGACGATAGGGGACCGAAAATTCTTGTCGGGTCGTGCCTACATTTTAAGTGATTATAGCTACGGTACTAGTTGTGATCATAGTAACGCCATTTATTACCTTTTTTCAAAATCCTGAAACGTGTCTTATTGTTATAGCGGATGTTGTGCAGTGGCAAGTGGCGCACTATCAAGCACGCATGGTCACAGGTTCAAGTCCCCGATCGATATCCGCCTAGGCCAACCGAGCCTTCGATCCCTCGGGGATGGTGTGGGATCATGAAGGTGAGGAAGGTAGAATGATGAAGGTGGGGAATCGTATGGAAGCAGGAGCTTGAATCTCGGGAGCTGCGCCGGTGGTTGTCGAACGGGGTAGAAGAGGAAGTAATAGCATCTTCTTCCTGCCGTTAACCTCGTTACAGGGTCTGCTGGAAGTAGCAGTCAAACAGAAAATTTCCGGGACTCCATCGGACTCCTTAAAGGCACTGTTCACGAAAAAATGGTTTCGGAGATCTGCACATGGTTTGAATTCGACGCCCCCTCTGATACCATTTGTGCAGGAGTGAGGTCGAAAAACGGTCTGGATAGGGCACAATAAGGGCAGGAACAGTGGGGGACGGGAGACCTCCGCCCCTCGCTAGGCTGACTACGAGTTCTAATTGTCCTTCACCACATTCGCATTGGAGCGATGTGTCTGCTTGGGTGTGTTGTCTGCTATTGCAGACATTGCGTCGCCTTCGTGCACTCGCCCGAACACTCCCTTAACCGCCGTTCTTCCAATGTGAAACTCGTCCAACCCCCCTTTCCAGCTCTTTTTTGACCCTTTCTATTTCTTTTTGTTCATCGTTTTTTGCGCTTTTTTCGTTGTTATCGCTTTATTCTAGGGTGGTTCCATGAATTCCCGTCAAAAAAAGGGTACCCCAAATTTATCGTAAACGGTGCCTTTAACTTATTCCAAAGTTAGACAACTTGGACAACGTAAGTAACACCCTAACGTACAACCTGCATGAGCAGCGGGTTCGGTCTATAGGGCCTGGCAATATCGTTCACATTTTTAACCTATCGGTGGTCAAAACAGGTTCTGCCAAGTACCAATGTGAGTAGAGTTTTTTATAGAGTAGTATTAGTATAGGGTAGAGTTCTTTATAGAGGAAAACCACCCAGTTCTTTGCACCATGATCCATACATCTTTACGACATGCTTTTTTTTTTTCATAGGAGGCATAATAGGGACCAGGGGACGTTTTTTTGGCATTCTGAGTTGTCGCCATTTGTAGTCCCGCCAGGACATTCCAGATAGCACCCGAACATTCCTTTGATGCCATTAAGCCATGTACTAAGTATTGATCCATGAAACACCCAATACAATTTAGGATCGAAAAAAAGGGCTGTGCTTAGGGCCATACTTTGTAGTTTTTGTGAACACTTCCGCCGTGTCAGATGCTCACTCAGCAGCTATTTCTGTTCAAAGATGATTTATTCAAAGCCAATCTTTCTTTTTCTGCTTCCCTGCTTTACACTTCTATCACACTGAAGCCCATTCAGTCTTTTTGCCTCTACATAACTTGCTGTAGGAACTATTTTGGTCGAGTATCTAGCCGAAGGAAGATGAGCCGCGGGGAGTAACCTCCCAAATACAGCCCCCTAATCCCAGTTTTGCACTTAGAAATATGATTCTTCATGATCTACAATTCCTGCAAAAGCGCCTGGGGTAGGACAGCGGGCAAGGGTATAGCCAGAAGAACCAGAAATCAAGGTATTGCCCACGTCGACCGGCTTACCTCTATTTCTAAACATGGAAGGTATAGTACTAGTTCATCTCGGAGCATTAGTTTGAACACAATTCATATCGAACAGAAGTCCTTCCCAATAAGGTCCGACCAGGCGACTACAAATGACTTTCTCTCAGTCTCTTCTTTCTGGTCCATTCAAATTGCCAGAAATCATCATTCCTTAAATATCTCTTTTTTCAGTAAATAGGTAAATAAATGTAAATAAATAAATAAGGTAGTTGTTGTAGGTTCATCGAAAATAGGTGGTGTCTCGTTGATCAGTGTTCAGTTCCTATTAAAAATTCACCTTGTGGTCAATTTCCCATGAGACGCATCTGAGCAAACTTGGCATCTTCCGTTCACACGCTTTTTAAACCAGCATCCCTACGCAACATTTTAGGCCAAGGATATTTGGACGTACTTGAAAATTGAGGCAGATGTCCGCAAATCAATCAGTTACTGTTCTTTTGCTTCTTTTTATGTAAAAACCTTGAAATCCGCTTTGTTGAACTTTCTTGAAGAGGGCTGTTCTACGTGGTTGACCAGCGAAGCATTTTCTGTCGTTTTGACCTGTAGATTTGTTGAAGGCCATTATTTTGTGGAAGTACACGATCATAAGGATGGCGAATTGTAGACAAAACTGGCATTTCAAGGAATAGGGGGCACGGTGCCCGAGAAGCACATGCGAGTTCGGGTCCCGCCCGTGGTTGAAGTACTGCCCATGACTTGCCATCCTTGTGAGGGATCTTCTTCTGCTCCATAGGAATCATCGACTTGGACATGCTTTCATTTTAGCTTTGAGTTCGTTACCCGGTGGTAGCTTACGTGCATCTGCTAGATCTGGTAACTAGTATCAGGTAAAAAGCTCATTAACCTGTATCCTTATGGCACTCTTCGGTTCCTCCTCAAATCCCGATAGGGTTGGGAGCGACTGGATGTCGGTTGCATTCGATCATAAGTCACCTAACCCTTACGACCTCCGGTCTGGGGTAAGGGGCGGGTGATCAAGAAATGTGCTAACGGACTTGGCAGAAACTTGAACCGTCTTCGTATTTCTGCTTAAACCGTCAACAAGTTTTTTCAGGGGGTTTTACAGGGTTTTTTGTAAAGCTTTATGAAGTGTAGCACCTCATCAAAATAAATTGGTCCGGCTTATTCACTATCTTCTTCTTCTTCTTCGAACTAATTGCCTGTCTCGTTCTGAACGTGACTTGAAACAATCTCTCCTTCTGTATACTCGTGTTAATGTAGTTGTTTGATTGATTCGTTACTCTTTTCTATGAAACCGCACGGTATATTGCTCCACATGAAGACGGACACTTTTTCAGCCTCAACTCTTTCGTCAGTTGTCGCGGGTTGTCGTACTCCCGAGCGGGAGTTGTTCTGCATTTGTCCGTCGTTTCCGGCACCATACGCCACCGTATCCGCTTTATTCGGTCGACGCGGCACATCGAAATTCACGATGAGCAGCAATTCGACAACGGAAGCAACGCTGAGCGAAGGCGATCACATTGGTGGTTTGCAGATCGCTCTCATCGTAATTGGAGTTATTGTGAGTTTCCAGCCTACATTATTTTCCTTTTTTTCGAAAAATTATTAAAAGAACCCTATTGCGGAGGGAGCCCATCTTGTGACTCTTCTCTTCAACCGCAAGTTTATCACCATGCCTGGACTTTGGGCAGTTTCACATGTAATTTGGCCACTTATTTCATTGTTTGGAAGATTCGATCCCAACTAGTCGTAGGCGAAATTGCCTGGCAGTGGGCTGTTGTCCTAGACACTGAAATTTTTTGAGATCAATGTCAACCTTGGAGGAGGAACCCTCTGAGAAACATGCTGTAGTCGAATGATACTCCGCCCATAGTCTCATCATGACATTTGCATTAGCAGTAATGAATTACTTGTATATCTGTGATTTTTGGTACAGATGGCTGGGTGGTGGAGTAGCTCTATCGTAGCGGAGCAGTGGCGAGATCGAGTTGCGTCTTGTCCGGTTTTGCCATCATAAGTTGAACTAATTGGTAACCTACTGAGCTGAGAGAGGAAAGAACTCGAAATGGGTTGAGTCGAAAATTTGTTGGTTGAACAAAATTGAGGTTTTCATATCCTAGTACGAGACCGACCCCATAAGTGGCGCTGAAGAAATATCTGCGACTGGGCTGCTTTTCATTCTTCCTACTTGTTTTGACCATTTCCTCCTGAACTGGTAAAATTAGCGGAAGGAATGCTTGTCGTTCTAGATTCCACAGTGCTGAGAACATAAGCATGGCCTCTATCCTATTCAGTCGGTGAGTGTACGTGAATGAGTCCTAATCAGGAATGGCCTAGGCTGTTACACGCTAGGGAGCGTTTCCTGCAGCCGCTAGTTTTTGCACCGATTTCATGCAAGTGAAAGACCTAATTGGATTCGAGGAAGAGATCTATTGAGCTCAAATGGCAAAATGTAAAAATGCAGACGACACGGATTTGGGATTTCCAGCCTTTCGTTTTATAGAGCAAAATCAAACCCTGGGATTTTCAACCTTTCGCTTTATAGGGCAAAATCAAACCGTTGGATTGAATTGAAAGGGAACCAATGGGACGAGTTGAGGTGGGTCCTTCAGCAAAGTAGCGGGTGGCCAGCCTAACTTCTTAGTTACACTTGCTATATGTTTCATTTTTTTCCGATTTACTTCTCTGACTGGTTTGTTTAGCAGTGGACCCTCAGATGCGATGATCCCAACTGCTAGCTAGGAGGGCTGAGTTTTCTGTTGGGCTTTTCGACTCGGAATAGTACACATGGCATTCAATAAGTAATGAGCTTTAGAATTGATCAAAGGCATTCGCATGACTGACATGTCGAAAAGCGTGGCTGCACTTTTTTCCTTTTTTTTAAACTTTTCCCAACTGGCTGATTGAAGGGTTCATAGATCTCTTCAATCGAGCAAAATTTTTTGGAGAGCACTGTCATACAGCACCTGCACAGTGTACCACATAAAAAGTATATTCGGCGCCAGTTTAGTGATTTGATGTCCGATGTGTCGAAGTAATTGATAACAGAGTAGTTTGAAAGTAGAAGTTTGACTTTTGTTCCTCCACATATCACCTAACCACCACTGGTTAGACAGGAAAGGAGAAACCAAAGCAATTCTGAGTGGAGGTAAAGTGTAAGGCGTATCCCAGGATAACTGATTATTGCCAGACGCTTTGTGAATCTCCCTATCACTTTCGTATTTGTGTCGTAGGAGGAGAACCATTAAAGGGAAGGGAGGGGAGGATCCAGTGCAATACGTGGGAAAGGTCTCTTATGAATGAATTCCTGTGAGTCATAATCATGCGTCAACTTTGTTAATGCGTTCGTAAATGGTTAAATTGTCAACTAACAGCAGTTCTGTTGACTAAACTTTCAGCAGATCCTAGTTCTATTGCCTCTATATGTATTTTGGACCAAGATCGAGTACCAAGACCTCGAGGAGGAGGTGAAGGGCCTTTCTTTTACAGGGAAAGGGGCCTGACCTGCAAATAGATCCCGTAGGATTCTCACTGTTGCCCGTTCATGCGAACTTCTTGCTTCTTTTTCTCCCTATCTGTCCTTTGCCCCCCTTTTTTTAGCTGGGGTCTGTTTTCCTTATCAGTTTTGATTTATCTTAAGGCTTGCCTTTCTTTCCAATTTTTTATGCTTTTCCTAGCTGTTGACATATGACCGTTGCACCAGCGTTTCTGTTTTCTTTTGTACGGCACACTCCTGAGTGTACCTGAATAAATAAACAAATGACAGAAGTTGAGATTTTTTTCAAATTTCTGCTGTCAATTTCACTCAAGAATTACTACTTTATTGTGCGTCACTTATGCCATTTCTGCTCAGAAACAAAGTAGTTTTTTCAAGGAGATTGTGGACTCAAACATGATTCACGGCTTACTCTCTCTTAGCTTACACTGACTCACTAAAGAGACTCGGGTCTGAGTGGGGGTATGGCTCGGCTGAAGAAAAGTGGAAGCCAAACTTTTTCTTCATCGACTTTTCCTCTACTCATTGTAATGCAATTGCAATTTCTTTTTATAAACCTTAGTATTAATAGTACCAGACTTGTCTGGGAGGATAAAAGCACTGACTTGTTCATCAGCTGGCTACCGCAATTCATTGTCTAGGCCACATACGCCTTCAATACGCCACCACGAATCTGAATGAAAGTGGAATGCGGGGCGCATCCCTCTGGCGGGATTGATTAGTGCTCCAGGACTTTATCCTTCATCCTTACAAGTGCAAGTATTTAGTAAGTACATGGTGTGCTGCATGCCTGGTATGCCCATCTTATCACGATGCCCTCCTGATACCAAGGTTTTACAAAAATAGTGACTAAACTACACCGTAGTTTCTAACTTGTCAATTATAAGAGTAACGCGAAGATTATCGCCCCACTCAGCTTTGACAGTAAAGCGTCACATCTGGTTCTCTTGGTTGTATCGTGAGTACCGGTTGAACATTGCATCATACTGGAACAGTGTTTACTAAGAACTGGTAACCAAAATAGGCTGTTGTTTGTTGAGGACGACGCAAAACACATTGTCAAACATAGTCGTGTAGAGGGGAGTTGAAAGATATTCGCGGAACCTTCCTTATATGACGCCTCTGGTGTACTAATCAATTATTTGAGGTAACGACAACTCGTGCAACATTGGGCGTGCCCTCTTTAGGATACTGTGATCCTTACTTTGAATATGACGAAATAGTCTCCAGAACTTAAAAGTTTATTCCAAGAAGCCTTCCTAGCTATAGGGCTTCTTGGAATAGACTTTTAAGTTAAGTGGGTGGTTAGTAACCTACAGTTATTGATTGATTGAAATAATTGGTCGTGAATATTCTTTTAAAGCTCTACACGGCCGCAAACGATATNAATTTTATTCATGAAAAGCCAAAATAAAGCCTCATTTCAATCCATAGGCGCACTCAGTTGAAAGCATAAATAAATAAATAGAAATAAATAAATGAATTGTTCAGCTGCTCATTGTGCTGATCGCTGTTGGGACATTCTTCGTGATACGAGCGATTCGTGATCGTCGACGAAATCACGGCGAGTATCGTCCACAATTCGAAGAACTTCATCATGCCAAAGATTTGCCCTACCTTCAGCCCCCAGCTGTTGAAGGGCTTATCTAAAGTACTAGTGAGGACGTTACTCTCACGCTATCTCATCGAAACGAACATTTTCTGTGAAAATTCATGTTTAAATGAGTTGTGTAAATCATTTATCCATTATTATCATCTGAAAGACTGCACAAGTCTGCCTCTGTCACCCATTACTTAATTCATATGAAATTTATATTTGCTTTAGAAATGTATTTGTAAATGTCACGGTTTTTCTCGGTTTCATTGGCGTCTATACATCCATCGACAGTCTGCTGTGAGGGGTAATCTCAGGTTATTTTCGAGCACATAGTTCAACGTTTAGCTTATATTACTTGATACTTATGAGGTACGGTCGCCAACATTCTCGCGGTCGCGCGCGGTTGCAACGCGACAAGCTCAACCGTGCATTGCGCGCCGCACGCACCGCACGCGCAGTTGTCACTTTTTGCAACCGCGGCTCGATTCGTGATGGCGACTGCGCGTTCAATATGATTATAGCACTATAAACGAATCGACTCCTTATGTTGGGTAGATCCATGTATGATGGTTGTGAATCTTTCATCCGATGTTTCCCAGATATTGTGTTTTGCTCCACTGTTCACTTATGATATTTGACGGATCGTTTCCCATTTATTTGTTTCCCCAAATGCTTCTAAACTACAAAAATTTTGTCTGTTAGAGTGATATTATTCGTACCGTGTTACTGTGATTACTTATCCTTTCTATGCCATGAGGCGATGTATAATCCCGGTGCTCTGTCCTGTATAGAAAATTTATAAAAAATATATAAATATATTTAAACATGATCGATGTGATGTGATGATGTGTAAAAGAAAGAAGTGAAAAAGTTATTGATAATCTGTCTTACACGTTTTTTAAAGCCATAAAACTTGTCCTGACTCAGAAAGGCCGCCTATCCCCGTGCTCGTAATTACTGAAGCTTTCCCAGCGTGCCATGAATTTCGGCACTTCCTGGGGCCTTGACCGGAATTATTGGGTCTTTTGGTATAGATGGTCCTGATACGCAGAACTCATCCAGCTTTATGAAGAATGAAACCATAGCGTGGACTTCTTCCGCAGTGGGCGGAGCGTGCTCTAGCCATTGTTGCAGATGTGGAGTCGAAAAATAATTAGATATTTAATTAGTTTTGGGTCTTGAACGGTGGCCTATCTATGCATAAGATGAGGTGAGCGTCTTGTTTGGCTTCTTGCGAAGGTGTCCAGAAATTTGACACCACCTGGCAATTTACTTGAGGATCACGTGAGGTCCAAATGAACAGCTGAGAGAGAGGTTCTCACGCTGGTTGGCGTTAGTATGTTGGTCTTTAATATGCACGCTATCCCTATTACCGATCGGACATGTCGCGAAGGTCCAACTGTTTTTAGTTTTTATGTCTGACATGGAAAGATGGTGGAGGGTGAGTGTCAGAACGCGCGGCGATTATTAGCTAGCTAGTTGTCTCGCCGCATGCTATGTCTGGCTGCAGCTGTACAATTTGCTGCAATTCGATTTGTTCAGGTGTGTAATTGGCTGTAACCCTGTTCAACAAATAATTCGGAACCATCCTACTTGTTTGCCATGAATGGAGTGCTTTGATTTTGTGATTGCATAGGTTAAAGGGAATTTATCCGAAATTGCTGTGATTCCGTCGGAAGCTTATCGAGACCGTCTTGCCGATGTGACTGAATGGGTTGAGGTTCTTGGAACAGTAGTTTCAGTGGCCATTCATAATCTCGACGTCGTGGTTCTCGATCTGTTTGCACCCCCTTCTCGATGACAGCTCACGCGACACCTCTAAGACAACAGCTATTTGGGAATCTCATTTTCGGCCTTTTACACTCTTCTACAGCTCCATTGCGGTGAAACATTTCTAGTTATTATCATTCAACAGCCTTCATATAATGTTGTAAATTTAAGTTTAATTAATGCTGTAACATATAGAAAATGTGATAAAGCCACAGCTAACTTGCGATCCAGTCTACCTGTTTTTGAGCTTTTTAATTCAACACTCGAGAGACTATTTTTCAATTTCATTTCAAAGGTTTTATTGTAAATATAGTTGAATTACTAATCGTTTTTATTCGAATGGATTACAACAACGAGCTCAGTTTGAACTCACCATCAGTTTTCTAGATCTAACAATCACATTTAGAAGTGAAGTCACGAATTGTTTGAAAGATTTTCCCTTCCCGGCCCCCGGTCCTTACAAATCTAATGATTTCTCCCTGTCCTTACTCTGAGTTGTTGTGACTAAAAAAATTCCAAATCAAGAAAAATACTAACTGGAAGCTTTGTTCATCTTCTATACCAGATTATGAGAATTGACGATTACTTTCCATCTTGCAGAAAACCCGTTCCATTCCAAAGTACTAGTAACAATATTCTAGTTTGAAAAGCTTCTCGTTTAATTCTGATTTTGGTATGCCTTGGTCATGGATTGTAATTTTATGAAATCATTCACAAAATAACGATTCATACCTACTTCTGAATATTTCTACAGCAGATATGTATGCACCGGATGAAACAACTGTGGAACTGCTATCTGAACTTTCCGTTGGGATCATGTTCATCTCCCTTGTCCTGTCAATAGTATTCATTGCACACAGGTCAGTTTCTCACGAAACACGAGGGAAAATGTTGCTTATCAAAACTCTTGCCATCTTTTCTGAGAGGTCGACCGAGTTTTTTACCAGAGCTTGTCAAATAGAATACATGTTTAGCCTTGTTACCCGAGAGTGGTGCAGTAGGAACGAAATCTCCGCGTCGCGGCGAGAGAGACGCCGCGCGCGAAGGAATGTAGCAGAATGCAGCAGCAAATAAGAAGTTCAGAAACAAAAGAACCAAGAGTATATCTATGCCAAAAGTAATAATCGCATAGCAATTGAGCTGTATGAAGAACGCTAGAACTGTTATATCGAGGCAAATGGTACGCGACAGTCGCGTCCGGCGGATCGATTACCCAAAACCGTTCCTACTGTCCGTCTCCATTGTTACCCAGCTAGATTGTAAACTGCTTCGACTTGCTCTGTGAGCCCTTAACAAGAAAAACGTCCCATTAAGACTCAAAATAGAAGTGGATATGTCAGAAGGATTAGAATTTATCCTGAGCAGATTATCCTTTGTCTTATAAGTCTTTCTCACTGTCATTTGGGTTGAGGGGGAACTATGCGCATCGTAGGCGTACCGCAATGTTAATTTAATATATATATTTTCACATATTAATGTATACTAACGTTCTAATTTCCGTACTAAAAAAGGTAAAATCGCAGAAAATCATCTTGGAAAGGTTACTTCAAGCAGCACTCTGGCTGTTGTTAAAGTCTCAAGGAACCCCATTAAGATAAATGTTTACAAGTCGATTCGGGAAAGATTTGGCGCAGAGTTCAAGGAGGCTTCGGATGTGGGATGGTAGTCCGCTCGGTAGTCGGCGAGGCTCACACCGCGCGGCGATATGTAGATAGCTGTCTCGCACCGTGATATGCCTCTCGAGAGCACCATTCATTACTTCAATAGCTTGTAATACAAAAAATTATTTATTAAAAATTATTTGCCTGTATTCCTAGTCGGTCTAAGTGAATTTTTATGTGATTCATATAAACAATCTTTTCAGGTGCCTCCAAAAGGAATGAGAACAACTACATAAGCATCGATATCTTCACCCTCCTTCCCATTCTCAGGGACTTCTCAGTGGCATGGCCCACCAGACATCGCTCTGATTTTTTTGTGATCGCTGTAACATTGCTTAAGCTAGTTCCATAAATTGCTCCTGAGGTAGCATTTAATAATTATCTACGATTTGTGATATCATTATTTATCATAGTGTCTTGTTATTTGGCCCCACTGATACTATTAATTAATTCTTTGCAATCGCTGCCATTCTTTGAAATATTTCGAGGCACTGTGAGCAGGGTATAGGAATAAAAATAAGTTCCAATAAACAACATTTATATACACACAAGAACAGCAACAGCATACGCATTAGAAAAGAAAACAAATTTAATAGGTTGAACTTCGGGACTTTTTACATCAATTTGACTGCATTCCATTTAAATATATGCAATGTTGTTAGCTCTTTCATCCTTGGTGCCTTTCTCTTTTGTTTTACACTGTACCTGTACTCACGAGTAAATATTATTTAAATAGATGACATCTTACAAAGTACGAGTAACACGACTGAACTTACAAGCTGACAGGTGATTTCCCTTCGAGAGTACCTAATCAGATAAGGAGGTCCTATACATATGTAGATACGGTAAGAAAAAACCGATTGCATCAAGGAAAAGCACCATTTCAGATTACTACGAAAGGTGTTATTGAAGTTGAAAGTGGTTTTAAGTCAAGAACATGGTAGTTAAAAAATCAGTTCGAAGACTGGTTTTTATAGAACTTGAGAAGCTTTCAGAGGGTACGTAAAGAAAGGATATGACCACGGCCACCCAGAGAGGAACCTCGATTCAGGTGGTCGATTTTTTGTCCTGTCCTGTTAGTTAGAAGTAAAGTAAGCTCAAATAGTTTTGGTTGACTTGGCAGATCTCAATAGTAACTATAATTACTGTAGTCTGAACTGTTAGGGAGGGCATGCTCAGCTTCCTTATTAGGTACCTTTCTATTGGAGCCTGCCTGTCCCCTTTACAAAGTCTCTGGGAATTTGTCGACTGCTCCTATTCCTGTCACAAGCCGTCTTCCCAGGAATTTTACTTACCTCGACAGGCGTAATCATGTTAAAAAACGCGCTTTACGTACATACTGAAAATGAAATCGAAGCAAAAACTTAATTGCAAAGGAATGTTCCCATCCATGAAGATATCAATTTGATACAAGTATTCAGAATTCTAGCGCGTGTTTCGCAGAATCACCAAATGATTGAGAAAAATCGCTTTCTTATTGGAAATAGTCTCTGAGAAGGTGGCTTCTATGTGGATAGCTTTCACCTTCTCTCTATAGGTGGAAACGAAACACACTTCCTCAGAGAAAGAATCTAATAACTGGTTTTCTGGTTCTGGAAACCAACGATTTACTGGAGAAAGACCATGAGGTGGGCCATATGGTACATAAAAAGTTTGAAATTAGTCGAAAAAAGGGTGCATGACAGCCATGCTGTTGTCGGACCGGAAGTAAGAGACAAAACCAGGGGAAAAAGAGGGAAATATATTGTAGAACTATTACAGTGAGCTCAGGTGGTGCAAGGGAAAGTAGCGCATCATCACACACGCATGATCATGGGTTCGAGCCCCGAATCGATACCAGCCCAATCCCACCAAGCCTTAGATACATCCTGTAAACTGGTACCAAACTCGTCTGGGAGGATGAAGCACTGACCTTTACATCTGCCGGCCTCCGCAATTCATTGTAAATGCCAAATACGCATTCAAATCGTTTCCACGATTCTGAATCAAAGTCGAATGGAGAGGCGCATCCGTGGAACAGGATTATTCGAGAGCTAAAACATCATTATTCATCCTTTTATAATCACATGTTTTCTACTAGCATTTACCTATCTTTCTACTATTATTACCAGTATGCTATTGCTATGTATCATTTTCTGATAGACATGATAGAAGGGGTCTCACTCGTGAGATGATCCACTACCTTCGTACCATCGTAGGCTGAATACTTAGAATCCCATGGAGCTTACTGGATTGTAAGATTGTTCCACCCGAGAGACATGCTCTGCCGGCTTCATTGCTCCTGTGAAGGCCTCGTTATGGCTTCGAAAGCCTTTGTGAGAGCTGTAGAATATTCTAGTACGTTTCAACATCCTCATAAATACTATACAATATCGCCTAATTAGGCTGTTATTCAGGGCGTGTTTGGTTGGGAAATATACAAAACTCGTATCGATTACTTTTGTCAATTACTGATTAGTATGTAGTGTGCACAATGATAAACGCCTACATGGTATTGAGTGCTTTTCGGTTTCTATGGTGCCGTTATATGCGTTTCCGCCTGCAACTATGGGTGGCGACGACAGCGACAGCGAAGCGATTGACTGCGAATTCTTTTCGAGCTGATTACAATTGCTACCCCCGAGCATGCCAGTATCCATACTTACATTACTGTTACTGCTACGCCTCGTCCATATCGATTTTCTTTTGGAACGTTCCTCCACAAAACTAGTCACTATTACCGTATGCTTACCGTAACTTTCATTTTACCTCAAAACTTTTAAGAATTTTTTCTTCAATGATTTATACAATTCATCGGCGCTTACACTGGTACTCGTGATTCAATACTGTTTTTGGTCAACCAAAAATTCTCTAATACCTACAACTTTGGTATCTACAGTAGGCTATAGGTCTTGCCGCTACTTCTACCACACCTATTCTCTCATTGAATCCGTCGCCCGGCTTTAATTATCTGGTAAGTCAGCCTTGGAAATGGTAATACTGTGGGTTACCAGTATTTAGATACATCCCATTACCTCAGTCAACTGCTCAGTTTAAAACGTACCAAAAAAATCGATTCCCGTACTTCGGTGCGATGGGTGCTTTTTCACACGTAGGAGATGACCTAGAAATCCCTTATATATTGACTTTGTAGTCTACTAATAAACTAATTTGGCACGATCTCAAAATTAAAAATAAATTTAAAAAATATAAAATTAATACAAAACTCAATAGAATTCCTTCATTTGTAATTTACAGTTGGGAAAGGATTTTCCTCGATGACATTTCCAAGGTACTCAAAAGTTACGGCTAGTAGTAGTCATCTATTTCGCAATCATTTTTTTTTTGTGTGTGATAAACAATTACGCAGAGGAAATAAAGGCAATGATGCTGCTTATTTTGTTTGTTGTTATCATGGACGATATTGCTATAATGAGGAAGCTTCAAAAGTATCAAAACACTCTTTGTGAATTGTTTGGGCACGGCATTTTATAAGCAGTTATGCAGTTATTCGTCAAAACGTTTCCAGTAACCCTTCTTATTGTTGTCAGTAAAGAAATTAAGTATGATTCTCATGCCATGTAGTTGCTCCCACTTTGGAAGGCTTCATACTCTTTCGTTTACAATTCCTTCAAGCCGTTGTAGGCACCATAGAACTGACTTTTGACTCATTTTTCTCAGGGCATGAGAACGATGAGTTTATCCATCAAGTATTACCTAACATAATCAATTAGATGGTAGTCAATTCAGAAAAAATCTCGGTTAGACTAGGATTCTTTATAGTTGGCTAATCCTGTGTGTTTGTGTGTCAATCGAAAATTGCTATTATCTGTGTATCTGAACTGAGAACGAAGTGCTTTTGGTAGGCGGGGCACGCGCCAGAATGGGCGGAGCCTCGCCACATGTTCGCAGTTCCCTATGAAGCAGTTTAGAAACCCAGATCAATAGATACATAAGACGGTCTTTAAGGTGATAATACCTTCAATAATGCATACTCTGAGGAAAGAGCATGGTTACTGCAAGTGAACTGCACTAACATCACTCTCTTGCAGAAACAAGTTAGTAAAATTATATAGTGGAGGCAGACAAAGACCACAATTCAAACGTTGAGAGAGAAAGTCGTCGTTCGGAACTTTGAACGGCTTAGCACTAAATTATAGCGTTCCTTTTCTCAACACTTTCAGTTAACCCAACATCTTTCCGACTGTCTTGATTTTTTTTCAAAACTGGGTGGCTCGTCGGGCCGCAGGGGCAGGGGGTGGGGGGAGGGGGGAAGAAAGAGCGTGGAAGCCGTACTTTGGCTGGTATCAAGTGAGCGTCTAGAACATTACTTTCATAAAACGAAGGCGACCCTAGTATCTTCTTAATGGCCTTGTCAGTAAAGTTCCATATTTAACAAGTCAGCATAACCCGGGAAAATTACTGGTAAACTTACATAGTCTGGAGAGAGGGTTGTAACAGCTCAACGCCAAACAACAAAGATTAGGATTGCACATGGACTGTGACCTGGTATTTTACCATGATCAAGCGGTATTTACCACCAATTACAATTAATTACTCCCTTTTTACGTCTAATACTACGTATGAGACTAAGTATGACGTCCAATTCAAATTGACGCTACAAATTATGATTTGTAAGGCTACGGTTTCAACAAACATCAAAGGTTGGGGATTGCTCACTGCCTGTCTGAAAAGGGTGGTAAATGAGTGGAGGCACTTCAGGATGCCAATTCGGGAGAAGACCCTATTTTTCCCCTATTTCGAGTGTTACGTGTTTCCGTTTCTAGTGAAAGTTGTTTCAAAGCTAACCACGTAGTCGGAGAGAATTCGAGTTGAACCGGGAACTTATCCAAGCCAGTATTGAGAAGNNNTTCTTAGCACTAATGAAGGAACATCTTTGTAGTACTTTACGGCTGGGTAGCGATCTTTCCTAGTGTTACTCAAAGTTGAATGGCTCTTTACCTATAAGTACCACAACCTAAAGGTTATGTTACCTAGAGATCCCATTTGATGATTGAGATGGTCTTGTACTTTACTCATTCTCAGATTTCGCACGTGCCCCTGTTTCAATCTATGTAGTCTAACCTAGTCTTGACGAATTCCCGCAAGTTTCCCGGTACTTGTAAACCCCCTGACAAGTACAACGTCAAGCACACGCCTATTTTTCTGTTATACCATAGGCTTGTTACAAAAACAACTTCCATTTCTAATAAACTTGGTGGGAAGTTATACGTAAGTCCGAGTGATACTCCGGTGCGTGAACGCAGAGTACGCCCAGTATAAAAGCTTGCTGGAACTTGTTCTGAGTAATCTCATTTTTACTTGGGGAGCCTGTGCTTCTTGAAGAAATAGTGGAACGGGAACTTCGCCACTTTTTTAGGTTACCTGTTTGCATTCAACTTGTACGTAAAATGTAAAAATGTACATTTTTGCTGACGTCTCCTACGAATTTCCCTGTTTTATGAAAGACACGACTAACGATGCCTGTTCTCTGGAGCTTTTTTGCAATATGCTGCATTGATTCCAGTTGTACTAATGGTTTTTTATCTGTTAAACTTCATTCTAAGACTTTTTCTGAAGACTTGCACTAAGTGGTACGACTTTTAGAGCTCAGCTTTTCTGTGGCATTCGTAGAACAGCTGCGGCATAACTGGGATTAATTAACCTTGAATCCCACGGTTCCTCAACGGAGGCTGGTTCCGAACGGTTAGCCTAAACCAGTAAATATATCGCAGTAGGCTGAAGCCCGACCGAATTTCAATCTATGTTTTATGTTCAGTCCCGTTTTTAAAGCATTCTGATTACTTTAGAGCTCAGGCTCTGCTCATATTCGTACTGAACCCACCTCTGATCACCTGTAGCCCAGAGGGACTAATCAGTACTTCAGCAGGTGACTAGTTATTCCCATTTCTTGACAATCGGCGATCTTTACTCGAGAAAGCTCAAGTTTGAATAATTCATTAGTAGAAGATCAGAAGGAGATCTCATGGGGGAACTCATTTCAAGTGTTTGGGGGTATATTCCGTATCTGAGGCAGTAGTATGCCAACCAGGCTCCTACACTTTTAACGGAAATTATCATGTAGCCCCAGACCCTGGCTGCAGCATAGTACTAATCCTTGTCTCGACGAATTCCTAGAGCAACCCTCCTTTCGTATTCTCCATAATATGGTGCAAATATTTTGCTGAGTCAGGTTGAGCCAGCGCAGTCCTCTCAGAATTCTTTAACCCGTTGATCAGTCACTTTCTTGCAAATAAGGTGAAAGAGGCATCTCACTTTATTCTCTGATGAGAAGCTTCTATGCACCTTCAAACTCCCTATTTCAAGTCTAACTCCACGTTTAGCTCAACTTCAACGAAATCAAACTTTAGAGGCCTTTTGTATATTTGCAATACCTCACATCTTCCCGTCTTTATGATGTTACTTATCATGAATTCCCTTCTTCCGTTTCTGTTTCGTCTAGCCAGTAATTCGGTTTGATTGAGGAAGGTTATCAATCCTCTACATCACTATAGTCACAGTGACTAACCATTTCAGAAACTTTAGTCTGAAGTATTCATAACTTACATAGAGTGGACCATCTTCATTATATGGCAAAGGGTTCTGGGCCATATTGCGATTACTTCCCTAGCAAGCCCTGTATCTGGAGCTCAATTACGGTCATCCTCCCTCTCCATTCATGAGTTTGAGTTTGATGAGGAACGTTTATCAGTGAGATCTGCTGTTGCTAAGAGACCATTTTCATTGTCAACAAATTTTTTTGAAATTCGGGTACTTATAAACTTTTATAGATCATGAACCGTTTGATACTTTTGTAAATACTTAGTAAATAATGAATATTTAATGAGTGAATTGAAACTGTTAGCCTCACATTTTCCTTAAAAGCACGATTTAATTATCAGTGAAAGTTGCCCCGAAGTTGTTCATTTGAATGGTTACAATCAGATGTGGAAGTGGTAATTGTACAAGTCAATAGCGGTCAACAAGTAGGTTTCTAACATTAATCTTGGGATTTTTCATTCAAATGAACGGGAACTCTCTAAATGGTCTGAACTTGAAGCTGACGTTTTTCAATTTCTGCTTGGATTTTTCGCCTCTGCTAACAAACTCTTTTATTCTGAATGTCATAAATATCGCGTGATTCACAAGAACTTGTCATTGTGTATTCGCAGTAATGTTGCCTGCAAATATGATTAACTCCGAAGCGTTCTATGTAGTAATTGTTAGATTGCGAAATGATTATTTCCACGATCATATCGTCATAGTTCCATAAATTTCCGATTTTTTGAATCATGGCATCTGAAGCAGGTGTTTCGGTGAACCGCAGCTGCACGTTCTTAGAAGAACTTCTAGAATTGCATGAATAGCGGGGGTTCTTCATATCAAACCAAGTAGTAACTGATTTTGTAGAACGAGTTAGGAGTACAACTGACAGAAAAACCTTTACATCAGTAAAAGCCTGACTTTATTGAAAGGTCCCGCTTTGTTTTTGGGATTAGATTTGACCTTAACCATTGTGGAATGGTTACCTACGCTTTGGGTACTCCCTGATCGCCATTTATGGAATGAATACGGTCATTGGAAGTGTCCTTCTGGAAGAGTTCGTTTCCGTGTTGGTCGTACTTTTCCTTCACCTTTATATTCAATCCCTTTATATATATCCTAAGGAATGTCCACCTCCGCTGCTTGGGTGACGTAACTGTATTCCGGGCGAAGCATTATCACAGGCAGGGAGACGGGCAGTCGGGACGGTTTTGGAAATCGATCCGCCGCACGCGGCTGTCGCGGAACTTTTGCCTCATTATAGCCGTCCTAGCGTTCTTCATACAAAACAATCGCTATGCGATTAATACTTTTGTTCCCGTATTTCTTACCTGCTGCTGCACTCTACTACATCCCTTCGCGCGCGGCGTATCTCTCGTCGCGACGCGACAATTTCGTTGATACTGCACCACACCCTCACAGGCATAATGAGTTGAGGACAACACTTTGACATCGGATGGCGACCCGGACATGCGCTGTCCGGGCCGTGCTCTTCTCTCTAGAATATCGGTACTCATGAAGGGCACTCACTCAGGGGAAACGTCCGTTCTGAGAGTCCATCAAATTTTGATCACTCCCCCCCCCCCTCCTTT
>UZAF01019657.1:0-13153 GCA_900617895.1 Haemonchus placei | reverse complement strand
GGCTGTAAACCTCTAGAATCGACCTCATTTGATTCAACTGTAACTGCCTTCCCAAGAGTTCTCCTCGTCATCAGATTACATAGAGATTCAGGGATGGACCCCTTGTTGGTGGGGGAATCTTTCACTGAATTTGGGTGATAAATTGATTTGACTACACAGTGGATGGTTTGCTGATTTGGCGTCGGCCCGTGAAGACAACCCCATGGGTCTCGGCCGTTGTGAAATTTAGGTCAAATGCACTTTCGATAAACACCCTTATTATATCATATATCCGTTTACGCTGCGTATCTTGGTGTGGCAGATCGCGGACTCGCCCTATCTTCGGTCACTTTTATCACCTATAAACCTATTGTAGTCCGTTGTGATCCTTTATCAGCCGTATCAATTACTTGTTTGAGCAGTAGAGTTTTCAATTTTCACGTTCTTTGAAAAATATTCTGTACGGGCTTCCTACTCGGACTATGTTTTTAATTATTGGCCATCGCTTCCTCATCTTATTAGCTTTTAAAGGTGCTATGGTATCTGGGAGAATTATAGGTTTGATGGTTGGTTGTCCGAAATTTTTTATTTTGAGTACTTCCGGTGAAGTTGACTGTCTCTTCCTTCTTTGACTCTGTAACTACTGAGATATGAGTACGAGTAATCGAGAGTTCTTAACCTTATCTGATGAATGCAGCAGCGAAGGTAGTTCAAGGCACAGTTCACGATAAATTTGAGGTACCCGTTTTTATTCGAGAAGCGGAAGTATTTGGGAATGGGAAAAGTTCATCGGTAGTGAAGGAAGCGAGAGAATTCGCCGATTTCGGGAAAAATATGGCTCTTTAAAACTCGGGAAAATAGAGGTTGGACGAGATTGTCATGGAGGGGGTATTCGGACGAGATTTCGGTTGTTGCAATCGCACAAAGAGCTGACTACATCAAGCTAGAACTGTACAGAACTGTTTTTCACTGTCGCTATGGGTCATGACAAGTTGTTGGAAATTCCCGCATGAGTTCCCTTGTGATCGGTGAAGCCTCTACAATTCCGGTGAAACTCGTCCGAGGATACACACGGGCCAATCTTTGAACCTTCATAACTCCCTAAGTAAGCCGTTTCCGACCTAACAGTGCCAGATATGGTATACGCGTGGTCCTCGAATTCATCCTGTGGGGCAATCTCAAAAACCATTTTTTACCGTGAGCTGTGCCTTTAAAGCTGCCATGTGTCATTTTTGAAGGCAATAGGCCTGAATAAAGCTCATAGGAAAGCTCGTCCAAGCGAGCAACCCGCGCATGTGAGGTTGTTTCGTTGGAATAAGTTCGTGAGTGTATAAGTAGATGCCTATTGCCACATCTATGGCTATTTATTCTGTCGTAGTTTCATTGCGAATCCAAAAGTTCCACCAACGTTAAACCATTGGTCATAACAGGGTGCTAATTAAGGAAGTAGTACAAGTGTTACCATTTCAAAATATTTATGAACTTAAGAGGGGATAAAACTGGAAAAGTGAAAATTTGTGTCCATAGCATCTAGTTCTGTCTAGGGCATGCAAGGATTTGATCTTAAAGCGATTTTTCCCATATTTTTATCCCGTTTACCATCTTTCAATAGCTTGCTGTGAGATTTCCTCTCAACGAAAGTAAGTAGTAGCAAGAAAGCGAATCTAGTCCACAACATATTACAATCTACTACCCTACCGTACAACCTCCTTCCTTTTCCTGCCGGAAGTTCACCGCGAGCACTAGAGAATTAGGTCCGAGTCCAGCCACTTGAACATTCATCATGCTTATCGGAAACGAATTTGAAACTGGATTTTGCAAAATTTTGCCCAGCTCATGGCCTGCGATTCCAGTCCCAGCAGTTGCCTTGACAGAAATCCAAAAAAGACTAGAGTGTGTCCTTTCCTATTCCAATAGTCACCATCCTCTGAATTAGAACTCAACCCCTTATGAAGTTTCCAACAACTGACATATTGAATGGATGGACGAGTGCGATGGAGTTACTTCTATGTATCCCTTTTCTTCAGAACACGGTCAGATATCTTTGAAACCGACGTTTTTTATCGTTGCTTCTCTGCTGGCTTACATACTATTTCGGTCAGAATAGTCATTAAAATGAGATCAAAGCTCTGACACTAACGGTTAAGGCAAATTTCGAGATAAGTGATACCTCATTTTTTTCGAATTTTTGGATTTTTTTAGATGTCTATCAAACAATTGAAGGCTAAAAATTTTTTTCTGAGGGAGGTTGAACGGGTCTGAGACGAGATGGCACGTTGGCGCCGCTTTGATCCGCAGATGGTTCCCCAAAATAGATCCCATAGAGGGTGGTGAATGTTTTCGTTCCACCGGCGAGAGTGGTTTGATGGTGTATTTGTCGGGGAAGCTGAAAACACTTTCGTAATTCAGCTGGTCTATTTGAACAATAGACCAGCTGAATTACGAAAGTGACGTTCCAAACGTTATAAGACTTTGAATGAGAGTCGAATGCACGGCGTATTCCGTAGGTCAGATAAATCAACTCTAGAGTTGTTTTTTGGAGAAAAAAAGTATGAAATGAGCCTCGGCTCCCTCGTTTGAACTCCAATCTTGGAAATATTTGAGCCATGTACATGAGGTTGCCCATTTCCATTTCGATTAACTGTTGTAACTAAAGTTCTGCTGTCTACGGCTGTCCTGGTCTCCACCCACCTTTTTTCACAAAGGCGTTGAAGTGTCAGAAAAACCCAGGAAAACTCTCGAGTTTTTTTGTGAAAAGAATTCTCCAAAGGTTGTAGAAGTTGCAGAGTCAGTTCGCAAGACGATCAGTCAGTCGATCGGTTGCAAATATTGACATTGAGGAACTGTTGGAGGAAATTGCTCATCACATCAGTCATGAGATGAGAATGTGTCTCGTCCCATGTCATCTTAACAAGAACACAACGATTTTTCGTGAAACAGGAATCTTCAGAAATACGGTCGTACTTTGGTCGCTCATGTTTAATTCATGATTGTGAATTAAGTATGCATTTCGCAGAATTGGGCCAGCTAATCCTTCAAATCATTTCCGGGTACGTATTGGGTTCGTGCCAGAGCCGGACCGGCATGATTTACTTCATTACTTTTGATTTTACCCTTTTTCAAAATGAATTCTCCCATGTGAGGTCACTCCGGGCGCTTTCGGATGAATGGCTCAGCCGGTAGAAGTAGTTGATGCGTTTGAGGTTCAACCACTGCTTAAATAGGCTCACTTGGCTATTTCTATACACCTAGCCCATTCTGTCCCCCCAATTCCTCCCCCTTCCTACTTACATTTCAGTCTAGAGAGCGTAATGCTACGGATTTCTGAGTAGCTTACCGTTGAACCACAGTAAACTGTTTGAATAAAGGCTTGGGAAACCCGTGCTCAGCGTTTTATCGATGGTGGCATGAAAACAAACGGAAAGTAATCAGAAGGCCGCAGGAATACGGGACAGGGCGGAGGTGATGGTGTAGTGGCAGGTGGCGCACAATCCCACGCGTAGGGTCGAGGATCTAATCTTGAACTGAGTGTCGCCCAGGCCAACCGAATCTTCCACCCTTCTTGAGTCGTCGAATAGCGTCAGATATGTTTAGGAGGGTAGAATCACTGAGCTTAGGCGGCTGGTCACCTCAAGTGATCATAGTATGGGGCATATGCACAATCAAACACCTCTGCGACTCCGACTGGATATCTAATGCGGAGCGGCATCATCAAAACGGGATTGATCTAACGGCATTCTTCATTTTTAGCAAAATATGGTGCGAAAGTGGCAGGGCATCGGAATCTCAATAGGTTTTGCAGCTCCCACTCCGGTGTTTTGAATACCTAGCCCTTTTTATCGATATTGAAAACTGATAAATGTGTTTCCCAAGTAATGAAGGACGTCTGCAAGGACATTGTCACCCAGAAATAGCTCCACCTAATGTCAAGAGCACAAATATTCTACAATCCCAGCATGGCTATTAGCTCAAGGAACTCGTTTATAGTTCTTCAGTGACTCTTCACAGCTTGTTATCTCAGCTCAGGCTCTCCGCCTGGCACTTCAAGTGTCGAAAACAAAGCTCTTGAGAAGCACTGCTGCTAGAGATTAGCTCGCACGATTTTGAAAATTTGCAGAAAATTCCTCAGGGTCAATACTTTGAGGTAAAATCGATAGCGAGCCAGAGGGAATCCTTCTCATATCAGGCTCCGGCTTTACTAAGTTATACTGCTCGGGTACCCCAGACTACTGGTAAAGGATATCGATCTCTCATGGGGTATCATCAAAATGATGTCTCAAACACCACGAGACCATCGGTTTTATGATGGTTTATTTGACTAGCGCGTATGTGTGTGTATGTCTGTGTGAGACTTTTCCTGTACACAAGTCATCACCAAAGTGAGGCGGAGCGCTCAGTGGGAGAATGGGCGTGACCCCACCAGCAGAAAACATCATCTCAAGGAAGAACGCTTCACTTTAACTAGAACTTCAACTTTTACTCATCTGATACTCAGACCTCTACTAATTGCCCATTTGGGAAACAAGAAGATCTGCCACCTTGTTCGTGAGTCCCAATCCAACTAGTTGACACCTATTGCTTTACTGCTGCCTGGATCCGAGCTTTACGGTATTCAAGATGGATCATCGTCCTAGTAGCCGTCGTCATAGTGGACCGCGTAGCCCACTGAGCGTATGCTCAAGTCCCGACTGCCCTTTCAGGCAGAATTGTGTGAGCGTTCTCAGAATTCATGTGGGGGTAAGTATTAAATTACATACATACAAAATGGTTACATGAATCTATCTCCTGTTCTTAGATATTTGTTGATGGCATTCCCAGATTTTCTTTGACAACTAGTTAATCGTTACTAAACAGTATTGCATTCCAATTCATGTAAATCTCTAAAACTTCTCGTTGGATTGCGTGTGGGTGCATTCAAAGAGACCGCTGTTTCTGCATTGTCAGTTCTAACTGGCTCCATCCGATTCAACTAGTAGTTCAATCGATCCGAATTCTCTGAAACCCAGCCAAATCTCATAACTGCCATCTGATTGCGGTTTGGCAAAAAAAAGCTTAAAAGGACAAATAACAATGGCGACTACTAGTTGGCCATTATAAGTCAGCTATGTATGAGCTGCATCCACAAATAATTCCGACTGCATCCTGGGTGAAAAAACAATTGAAAGGGTTTTTTACCAAAGAATTTATCAATTTATTTGAAATTAGTTTGTTTACCTATTGTTTACCTCTTCACCCCAGGTTTGATAAGGAAGCTAATGAGTAAATATGTAAATATGAGTCACCTATTTCACTCGGGGGAACAATGAAGTTCCTATTAGTTGGGGCCCCCTACCTTGGGTGTTCCTGGTGGTCAGCTCCTTATAAAGCTTAACCATGGAAGTATGAAAGCGATAAAAAGCAAAATAATCGTTCCAAAGGGTAACGAGCTGGGACGGCTTTCATAGGTCAGCCCCCAAAACCCACAGTTTCGGATCCTTTTCAATTTTGTTTTCTATTCTATTCAAGAGAAGTTTTTATGGTAGCTGGGCATTTGATAGGTTACCTTTTCCCACAAAAGATGTAAAAAGGCAGTCATAAAGCGCGTGTCTTCGGAAGGTTCCCGTTTCCACCCACTAAAGAAGAATCTCATAAGCGCACAGAAAGGCATTGGTGGGCGGCAAATAACAGCTCTTTATAACCGGCTGAGTAACCCATTGCCTTTGAAAGACGTTTGTCCTAGACGTTATAAGATCGAACTCTCATGTAGCCTTTGAAGCAGTGGATATACTGGGGAGACGGGCGTTAGGAACGATTTAGCGTAATCGATTCGCCGCACGCGGGTGTCGCAGACCACTCATTCGCCATTATTACAGCTCTAGCGTTTTTCATACAGCTCAATCGATATGCGATCATTATTTTATGCATAATTCTACTATTAGTACTTTTGTTCTTGTATTTCTTACCCACTGCTGCATCCAGCTGCATTCCTTCGCGCGCGACGCCCCTCTCACCGCGACGCGACCATTTCGTTCCTGCTGCACCACAACCGATTCCTCGAGTGGATGCCACTAACGTCTTCATTCGACCCCACTGTGGACCAGTGAAGATGTACGATAAGGGAATAAACGCGCCACACCCGATATACTGAGAGACTGAGAGAATCTAAGAATTGGATATTCCCTTGTGAAGCGTTTCCTGTCAAAAGAAAGGGTCGTAGTAATGGAAGTAGGAGTTAATTTTTTTTTCTTCCCATTGAATCAACCTTTTCTCTACGGACATTTCCCAAATCAACTTTTGGGAATATTACAAGATGCTTGACACTGCCACCTGCAAATGGATGGGTTGCGGTAACTGACCCTATTCCAAACTTCTGGAGCGCTCATGAGCGGTCGCTCCAATTCTTATTATTTCTTCCAATTCCAATTATTTAATCCCTCACTAAAGTAATTGTGAAGTTAGGGCTTCTGCTGGTTTCCCTATAAACAATGGTTCAGTTACTCATAAAATGCTCTTCGTTCTTTTATATTCGAAAAAAGAAAGGCACTTGTGACAGTCAATTCTACCGTGATGCGCCATAAACATTTGGTCCACCAAAAACGCTGAAGAAAGGCTAGGTTACGCAAAAACCTGTATATTTCTCAGTAAGAGTCAAACAAGTCGGCCAGGTATAATAACGCTGCTACCCTTCTACATTCTCGCACCCCTAAACATGAGTTGAAGGGGCCTGGCCCCTTCAATTCATGTTTAGGGGTGCGAAAATGTAGCAGGGTAGCAGCGTTATTATAAGAAGGGTCCAGAAGACCCAAGACTCCGTTGGGGGCGGGTCCCGTTTGATTTGTTTGTTTATTAAAAAAGTCTCGATGACATTGAAAATAACCGGTGATATTATTTGTCATTTACATTGCGAACCCGTTTCAATGTGTGCCGATGCCCTTGATCGAGCTTTGGTGCTCGCCAATATCCGGATTCGTTGCTCATCAGACAAAGGAGAAACAAAACATCATGGGCGTTTGGCATTTCGCCAAAATGGAAATGTGAGTGTGAATGTATGACCAGTGCTGAATTTCCTAGGATTAACTGCGCTTCCAGACCGTAGCGTTGACATAGGATGAAGGGGTAGGCTCATAATTTGTTTTTATTGCTTCATCCGGTTCGGTTGATATCGGAAGCGATCTGTCCCTGAAGGAAGGATCCTTTCGAGGTGTGTGCTGAGATTGGTCGATTTTGACTGGAAAGTAGATTACTGTGAATAAGATGGTTTGGAAATTGGGGGAATGCGTCATGAGTCAGTTAAACTTTTCGGGAAAGAAGGTGATAGTGGGTGTGCGCCGAAATGGGCGGAGTTTTTCCAAAAAGGATGTGACTTTGATTCAGATTCCGTGAAAAGAAACCATAAGGGAATAAACAATTTTCGATTTTGGAGTTTCCTTGAGTACTTGTTGGTATTACCAGCTTTCCCACCAAATGCGAAAGGGTTAATCTGCAAATATTATACATTGAACAAGCAGCCAGTTAAGGATAATATAGTCCGATGTAGTCTCAGTCAGGGTACTGACTGAAATCATTGGTTTGTTATTATCTTCTGCTGTATAGACGAGCGGTGGCTTTTATGGAGCCTGTATTTGAGCAGAAAGGCATCATTTCCTTGAACCGAAGAATAAGCCAAGAATGGAGCTGGAGCTGTTTGGAGAAGATGGAGAACATACATGTTACAGTGGGAAACTTTCGCCTTTTCTTTTCATAATTCAAGTAGCTCCATTACTTTCGAGTAGCTGTCTCTCATAAGCCGGTCATTTTCTTGGTCAAATAACTGATGCTCGAGCTACTCCTTCTCCAGACTGTAACATATCCGAAAGAAAAAGTTGGAGCAACTCGTGCCTGGTTAACCTAGGTTTTAGCTCATTTATATTTCGTCCATAAAAATCCACTTACGGATTGGAAAAGTTGAAACTCCAGAATTTTCCTGTTCCATACATCAAACATAAACTGCTGTGCTGGGTAGATTATCGGTTTTCTTGTTTCTTGATTTGCATGTGGTGATGAATCTCCCTTGGGGCTCTCTTGATATCTGGGAAAGTGTGGGAGCTATTTAAAACTCGAAGTAAATCGATATTTTCTGATCATTAAAACCATTCTTATTTCCTTTGTTTTGTCTTGTTGGTCTAATATTTACCCGCTTTCACCAATTGATGTTTCAGCAAATGTAGGAAAAAATATTTTGAATTATTTCGGAGAGACCCGACTCTATTCTACTCACTACGGGACTTTTTCATTCGTATTCATGACGCATTGTCACCATTGCAGAATATGGGCTATAAACACCACCGAAACTAGTAGTTAATGCGCCGTTCTGCGAAGTAAAGTTCGCTAACGACCTTCATTAGCTGCTAAACTTCTGCGTAGAATCAAAATCTTTATTTTTTCTTATCCCATACGAAGCCGAAATTTCCGCTTGTAGGATTCGATATGAATGGTTACTTCTGTATACTTTTGTCACTAATGCTTTTGGTTATTCTGCAGATTCTGACCTTTTTTCAGTTTTTTATTGAAACATTGCGAGCGCCCTCAGAGGTACGGTGTTATGGGGTTCTCTTTTTGATCCTGTGATTCAAATTTCAAAATGAGGATCTCATGTTTGGAAGGGGATCTCGCAGAAAAATTCTCACACTACTCCATGAACGCTGGGCAATTCAAGTATTTTTCACTATACGAATGATTTACTAGATTTGCATTAGTTATTCACCTGATTACAGCCATGAAATCAGGCGTTCGCCGTGTTAGGACCTTCCAACTCTTCGAATTCGAATATAAAGGTCTGACGCGATGAACTGAATCTGGTACGAACAGACCTGATTGTAAGTTCCGAAATCCCATGTCGGCTAGGTAGATAAACTCGAGCTAGAACTTGTAGATTTATTTGAAGCCCACCCTAAACACTCTTTCACTTGCCCTTCTCATGGCACGCTGTCAGATTGTCGTTGGAACTGGGCGATATTGGCCCTCGAGTGTTGCATGTATGTTATGGAAAAGGGCGATCGTTTATTATCGTGCTCTTCCTATCCCCCGATCCGGATCATGTCAATCAAGCGCGTAAGCACTGTCGATGTGTAACTGACGGGATGACATGGCGAGATTTTTTGTCTTGATCATCTACTATTGAGCGGAGTCTAGCCCGAATCGTTTTCGGTCTGAAACTCTTCAGGGCTGAGGTTCAGATATTTTTCGGATCATGAAGACAAGAACAAGAAAAAGATTTTTATAGATTCCGTTTTGCCAAAGACTAAACAGCTTCCCCGCAACCGCAGGAAGTTGGGAACTTGCGGTTGAAATGAATGAAGTCGGTCCATCTACAATTCGCCATCCTTCGAATTGGTCGGCAACGGAACGAAATAGTACGAATCGGAATTAGAAAAATTCCGAAGGGAATGTTAGGGCGCACGAGCCTTCGAGTGGGGGTCGCGTAGGCCTAGTTGGTTTATTAGTCGGCGTTGAAGCAGCCATCTTGGGCTGATTTTAATGCCATTTATGAATTACTGTTTTTGAGAAGCTCCTGAACCCAATCGCAATTCCCTTTTCCGAATTCCTAGTGCCGGTCGGGAGCCCCTTCTGATAAAAAGCGAGTCGCTTCCGAGTGGGAATCCTGTTGGAACCGATTGTGCCATTGTGGTGATTTGTTTGACAGATCGGTTACAAATATCGGAATCGATTGCAATTGAGATGGGATTTTCATAATTCTACGCATCCACCTGATGCGAACTGGTTTTCACGTTGTTCGCGTAACTCTCTACTGCCTCGACGAGACTACCGGTAGTGACGACACCGACAAGGCATCCTCGCTGTCATTTCCATCCCTCCTGCAGCTAGCTCATTAACGACCCATTAAAGTCGAGATTTTACGACCGACCGAACCAGATCACTACGCACATTCCCTGGTAGCGGCGTCTGTGTGTGTGTGTGCAATTTTTTTGTGTCATCGCTGTTGGCGATCGCCGCCGCGGCCGCCATCGCTCGGCCTGACTTTCCGCTTTCCAGGGCTCGATCGCATCTCATCTCCAGCGTCATTTCTTCTTCTCACGAAATTCTTCACGATCACATTCCAATCGGTATGATCACCACTAGATCCTGAAGCTCACCAAGGATTCTGTTCGTCTGATGGCCACTTGGCATCGTCTCGAACGCCATCAAACTGAAGGAGTACAATCAGTAATTCCTTGCCGTAAATCCGTTCGATTCCGCTATTTCGACTTCGACGAGGCAGCCAGTGTATTAGAATCTGCTCTGATGTCAGGACCACCGCCACCTCGGGAACATTCTCCCCTACCGCCGGGGTTCTGGGGGAATCTTGGTGATATGCCACTTGTTCGTGGAAGTCCATCGGCACTACCAGTAATAGCAAAGCCACAAAGACCCCGCATGGGTACAGCTGAGTACCAACGGCGCTTCAGTTCAGAATCCATTCGTAGAAGGTCATTAATTGATAAGGTAATTTACTTGTTTGGTACTGATTTAATTGCGTATTTTGATTATTTATACCAAAAATTTTCTATCAAAAGAAATGCTTCGAAAGAATTTATGTTTCGAAAAGTTGGTGAGAGCAGTAAATATGGTATTTTAACTTAATTTCGTTCCCCTGATACGACGGGGTTTTTTTTCATTCGTACTTTCCACATGATGTGAATAGGGTTCTGTTGTTACATTGAAAGACTAAAAGGTATTTGACGGTCAGAAGGCCGTATATGAGGGGTATGGATGACAAAAAACCTTGTAAATAAAACACATCTGGGTTTCCGAAAGCACTATTTGTTGACATTTTGACAGAAATGAACGTTTGTTGCAAAATATGCTCTGGAATGCAGTAACGTACACCTATGACGCGTGCGGTCGCGATGCGGCAGGCCAAATATGTTGCCTTACCGTCACAAAAGTATTTATGCATTAGTGGTTTACGTATTGCATCTGTTTGACCCGAAAATAACAATAAGCCGAGCCGCTCCGCTAATACAAGTGAGGGCGGCGGTTGAGGTGGGAATGCGCCATGCATTCGATTCGCATGCAGATCCATTTTGTCATTTGAATACGTGTTTTGTTTGCGTAGTGCATTTCGGAGCTGTCGGTATACTGGCATTTGGTTTTAGCGATGTAAGCGGGTATGGTAGCAACTGAGCGACCTAACAGAGGTGGAGGTGGATTGGCTGAGCCAAAATTCGATAGGCTATTATTCCTTGGACCGTGTTTTACGTCTCCATTCCATCACTGCTCCATTTCCATCTGCGACTCTTCGACGCTTCGTTCCTGGTGCTAACATTATAGGTGCTAACATTATAGCGCTAATGCTTGAATTTTCTCCTCATTTCCGAGAATTATACGTATTTCGTAGAAAGAGAAAGTAATTGTGTGTCGTAACTAACTCCAGCCCTTACGAAATAAGTCCAAAGGAACGGGTTCAGGTCCTATTACTAGCTATGAACCTATTATCTCATTTTTGAGAATCGCACTCGATTAGTAAGCGAATGTGCTCCTTTTTGAAGAGTTACACTCATGCCTGTGATGAACGATCCCCATAATTCAGGAGATTCTGCAAGCACTCCAGTATACTGGAAAACGATTCGCAGATTGTACCACAATTATTGGCATTGTGATGCTTGTTCAGCTGCAGGTGTTCGTCCGAAAAGACCCTACGAGGGATTTTTTTCCGTACGCCGTCGACTGAACTGTTTTCTGATGACAATATTTTTCATTACGGCCGTGCTATTTCTGTAGTAGTACGGCGAAGTTCTGATGACAATATTTTTCATTACGGCCGTGCTATTTCTGTAGTAGTACGGCGAAGCGCTTGTTGAGTGCTGATTCATATTGATGATGGAACACAACAAACGCACAATAATAGTGAGCCGTTATTTCTGACACTTGCAATAGACGGGTAATTAACCGGATTTCACTACTGTGAGTATAAATCACGTAAATCATTCCCGGACAGGTCATTCCCGTTTTTTCAGTTCCTACCCGTTCATACACTATTACGATCTGGAGTGGGAGTCAGAGCCAGGGGTACGCTTTGCATTGGACTTCCGTCCAGAATTGTGAGGGCGTTTGAGTGCCTGCCTCAGACAGTGAGTGACATGTTGGAGCGACCGACGTCCAAGCAAGTGTTTTTCCCCTTCAAGACCGTACTGTTTCCAATTAGATGACCCTGTATTGATGGAAGTTCAACTTTCAGTTGGCTTAAACCGGTAATGATCCAAGGTTCGATCAGCAGACCATATGTTTGGTTAGCGGTGCAACTCGACCCGACCTCACTTCGTTCTAAAATTTATGAAAGAGCGAATAATTGGAGAACGAGTACTTTCAATGCTTTGGCTTTTGGTAAAACCTCAAACTGGAAAATGAATTTCATACTTGTTCTTTTACATTTACAATTACAATTTCTTTGATAGCATCAAGAAGCAGTTACCAAGGTCCAAGTTCCCACTCATTGTCAGCCACGACAACAATCTGACAACGCTTTTCTTTGCGCTGACCTGTGTTAGGCATTTCTGTGAGGTATAAAGAAAGGGAAGTAGCGAAAAAGGTAAAGGATATTTTTTTGCTATGACCTCCTAATTCTTTATATATTATATGTGCTCTTATGGGGCGGAGGTAGGGTAGTGGCAAGTGGCGTATTATCTCATACGCATGGTCACGGGTGTCAAATCCCGGACCGATATCCGCCTAGGCCAACTAAGCCTTCCATCTTTTTGGGACCGGTCAATCGGTACCTATTCCATCTGGGAGGGTAAGCACTGGCTTGTACATCGGCCGGCCACCGCAAGTCATGGTATAGACCACATGAGTACTCATTACGCCACTACGTCTCTGAATGGAACTCGAATGCAGGGCGCAACCCTCAGACAGGATTGATTAACGCCACAAGAATTAAAGACTAATACTTATGACTTACTAAGACTTCTTACTAATACTTACTTGTCTTAGTTCGATAACAACAAGCTATCTTGGATTGATACAACATTATGTCCGGGAAACTTTAAAAAACCACCGGAACTTCTATTTTCTTATAGAAGTCGAATTACTTTTGGAAAAAAATCCTCAAAGTGTAACTAACCCATCAAGTGGCGTCAGGAATACATTCCAGTAAAGTTTTTCCTTGTATTGGAGTTTTCGTTAATTGTATGGTTTCCATATTTTTCGGAAATTCCGG
>UZAF01019656.1:1756-19894 GCA_900617895.1 Haemonchus placei | reverse complement strand
AGTTGCAGTGACATTGCAAGGGAGAATGCCGCAATAGGGGAGAAGTTCCGTTACCCCGCAATAGTGACTCGTCGCCGGCTACTCGA
Source organism: Haemonchus placei (assembly GCA_900617895.1). Taxonomy (NCBI): domain Eukaryota; kingdom Metazoa; phylum Nematoda; class Chromadorea; order Rhabditida; family Trichostrongylidae; genus Haemonchus; species Haemonchus placei. Next base: position 19,808 of record UZAF01019656.1, on the reverse strand, counting down.
CTCTGGGTAACGGAACTTCTCCCCTGTCGCGGCATTCTCCCTTGCGGCTGCGGCAAATGTCACTGCAATTACCGTACTCACACCCGCCTCCCGCCAATCGATAGGACCCGATATTTTTCGTTGATTGTCTTGCTTTTTTGTTGGATTTGATCGTTTTTTCTTCTGTTTCTTTTTCGTTTTCATGTTTATTAGACTTGATTAATTAAAATGACTCCTCCTATGTAAGCGGCGATCAAGACTGCATTGAAATTGAAGAAAGCGGCCAGCCAATTCAAATAATTAAAGGACTCCCTACCTTACAAATTGCGCGCTCCAGTCTTCCATCGCAATCCTGCGATACGCGGCGGGTGCGGCGTGCGCGACGCCGTGACAAGGGAGAAGTTCCCGGACCCGTCGACTCTGGATGGGAAGTGCTGCCACATTCACTACAGCCTAGTCCTTGTTCCAACAGACTGAAACCTTTCCTTGTCGCTCTTTCAAGCCATACAAGGAAAATCGTTTGCCAACGAAGATGACCTATATGATTGACTTGACTATTTCTCGAGTCAAAGCAGTATTCTCAGCGGAAGAAAGCAAAAGTCTGCCTGAAAGGTGGCGAAAAGTGATAGTGATAACATGGTTCTTGGTGTGTCTTATTGTTTTTTGTATACTAAATAAATATTTCATAGTTCCCGAAGACTTTCCCGACACCCTATTTAAATGGAACCTTCTATTTCGGGAGATAAAAATGAATGCATCCAAAGAAGACCTAGTGTTTGTGTAATGGCGTGTTACATGTAACATTTTAATCACCATGACCTTCTCCGAGTTCATCTCGACTGCATCCAGTGAAGTTTCATGGAACCTAGCGAGATTATCGCTGCTGCGAAGTACTACAAGGAGCTGGATGAAATGTATTGGGATCGAACGCTTCCGCCTGCGTTAGCAAACAGAAAGCTCATGCTTTTCCTTTACGGCAACATACTCGAAGGGAGACACTGCTGAGCTTGAAAACATTAGAATACGAGTTCCGCCTCCATGCTCGACAGGCCTTTTGCTAACCACCAATCACTTCTTCGAACTGCAGACAACTATCTAAGTATAATGTGTAAGAGCTTTCAAACACCGGAGCCTTCAAAAACTAAGACTTTCATAACGAAAATACGCAAAGTTCTGCTCTACCAGGAACATGCAGGGAATTCAATGGTTCTTTTTTTCAAAAGACCGACAGACAGCGGAACGAGTACTCATCTCAAAATCTGTCTCTTGCAATTGCAAAACGAATTTTCTAGAACTCGTAGTACTTCCGCGTGAATCTTATGACAAGAAAACCCGGCGACTTCATACAATCGCAGTCTTACCCTTGCAGAAAAGCGACTCCGCCCCAGTCCTGAAAAATACAGCCGATTATACGCTGGCGACAACCTACAACAATGATAAAGTGGAAGCTTTTTGTGGGGAACTCGGGAAGTCCGTGAGGTCTATGTCGAAGATCTCCCATGCAGTGCTCAAAAGTGTAGTATCTGAGCCTTCGGAAAGAAACGAGCTGGATAAAGTCTGCCAAAGAAAATAGTGCGAAGTGATTTCCGAAAAATAGCGGTAAAACACCTTGCAAATGACTGCCTCNTGTTAGAATGATCTAAGATTCCGAGGATATTGTCGGCACTATTCACTAGGTCACGTTGATAACCTGATCAGAGTCAGAATACACCTACTCATGAAAAGCTCAAACGCTCCACGCCCTTATTCATGTTCCTAATTCCAAATATCTCATTTTCTCTTCACAGATCTTTTTCCATTCATTCAACCAATCCATTAGGACCTTCTACAAGCTTCCGACCGATTCCACCGGAAATATTATATCACGAGGTGACGGCGGCCGAGCTAAAAACTCTTCAATAAGACGTCAGTGAGGAATGAAACTAGAACATTTGTATGCTTTGAGCCGTTCCCCCTAACGTCTCAATTGGTAAGCAGAGTTGTAACTTGCTGCTCTGCTGACATGTATCATCATAATTATAAACAATCTAACAATATATGGACTACGCCCCTACTCAAGAGTCAAAATTTTCAAAAATTATATGAAGATTGATCAAAACAAGAAGATTACCTTGGGTTATAGCGACAAATAACGGTAGTATTACTTGAACAACGGGCAGCACCACAACCAACTTCAGTAGTATTACCCCATGCCATCTGAAATAACAAATCCTACAATTTAGGCCGAATTCAGCTTTTCTGGGCTCAGTTAAGGCTAGTGGTGGACAGGACTAAGTGACGAAATATCGTATGTTTAGCACGAGAGATTAACCGTGATCCGTTACTCGTTTAGGTCTATTCATCCTTCCGTCGATCCAGAATCGATTAGTTTAATTCGTCCTGGAGGTTGAAGGTAGTGAATTACATATACATAGAACCCTACTTACTTACTATAAAGCGCTTCGTCTGTCGTTCTGTCTGTCTGTATGTCTGTCACAAAATTCCTTAGCTTCTTTAAATCTGCTGGAGAGACCGGGTCAAGCGTGGTATGAGTTGGCCATGTCCCGAGTAGTATAAAGCAGACATCAGCTTGGCGGAGCCCCGCCCGCAGTGGGAGTGGCGTGCATCGAAATGAGCTGTACTGCGGACCATGATTTCAAATTCAGTCACAAGACGGCTTCAAAATAGGGGTTTGAAGGTGGCTAGAGGTATGCATTGGTAAGTTAGATCGAACTGGGGAGACCCACCCCCCATGGGCTGGGCGTTCTCCAAAATGCAATGCTTTATGAAAATATAACTCGGTTTGGAGAAAGTCGACGGAGCGGGAAAAAGTTGATGTAGGAGGAGCACTGTCGAAGGTGTATCCTGCATAAATGACGTCAGCGGAGGCCCGCCCACAATGGGCGGAACGTGCCTCGAAGCTCGCATCGCTTCTTACGTTTATATACGAAAATCCATAACTCCCATGGACCTAGAGAGAGAGTTCAAAGTTGGTAGGACTACAGGCGGCACGATGGGAAACTTATGGTTGGTGGCAGGACCGGACTCTGTCCGCAGGGGGTGGGGTTTGGGCGAAAATTCATAACTCCTGTCCCCATGGACCGAGAGCGTTCAAGCTTGGTAGGAGTACAGGCGACACGATGGGAACACTTATGGTGGGTGGCAGAAGCGGACTCCGCCCACAGTGGGCCAGTGGGCGGGGTTCGATTGGAAACTCATAGCTCCTGTCCCCATGGAACTAGAACGCTGAAGTTTGACGGGTGGTGGAGGCGGGGAGGCATTTAAACAGGGAAGGAGGGTAGCCCGCCGTTAGCCGGGCGAACTGATATATTGTGTATACAGAAGTGTTGCTTTGACAAATTTCATGTTTCAAAATCATGTGTTATGTATTCCACACTTATACTCCGGCCGAGCTGGACAAACTTCTCTATTACACATCATACACCCTTCTTGAACTGCTCGCCGATCAGCCCGAATTTTCGCGATCTAGCGAAAAAATTCCATGCTTCCCATGAGACAAAAAAAAATGATGGCCGCTACAGAAGCGTCAGGGAAGAGGCTCAGATGATAAAGGTCTATAATGAAAATCAGAAGCTCATGGGTTCCGTCCCCTATGGCTAGAGCCCCCAGCGCACGCGATAGCGTGCGTAGCCGCCTGGTAGTCCTTATAAGCCATCACGTAGGCCAAAAACGAGCTCAAGCTCCTCTACCATATTAATAGAAAGTACGTGACTAGGAGTTTTTCGCATCGTTTAAAGGCACTGTTCACGATAACTTTGAGGTACCCTTTTTTATTCGAAAAGCGGAAGTATAGATTAGGAATAGCCCATCGGTAAAGAAGAAAGCAAGAGAATTCGCCGATTCCGAGAAAATTGTGGTTCCTCAATAGTAGAGAAAATAGAGATTAGACGAGATTGCCATAACGGAAACAACATGGAAGGGGTATTCGGACGAGATTTCAGTTATTGCAATTGCGCACAGAGCTGACTACATTGGGCCAAAATTGTACAGAACTCTCTTTCACTGTCGCTATGGATCATGACAAGTTGTTTGAAATTCCTACATGGGTTCCCTTTTGAACGGTGCAGCCTCTACAATGCCGGTGAAACTCGCCTGAGAATACACACGGGCCAAGCTTTGAGCCTTTATTACTCCATAACCGAGCCATTTTCCGACTTAATAGTGCCAGGTATGGGCTACGCGGGGACCTCAAATTCATCCTGTGGGAAAATTTCAGAAACCATTTTCGTCGTGAACTGTGCCTTTAATCGCACCAATAAGCAATATCGATTAAAGTACGAACAATCAGATTAACTCTGCCATTAAAGCAGTATTGGTGAATCTGACGCGTTACAAGGCAAAATGATGGAGATAGGAGAGGATGGATGTCGAAGTTATTGAACTGATGCTGATGTGAACCCCGCTGATGAAGTCTTTAGAATTTTTCAGCTCTGGTTATGGTGCAGTCACTTTTTAGGACATGCTCCGCATTCGACTCCCACTCAGAATCGCAGCCTTGTTTTGAATGTGTGTAGGCCTATACTATGTTAAAAGATAAACAGCCAATGTACAACTAAGTACTTTGAAGATTCTGGACGAGTCTGGTACCAACTAGGCAATCCCAGAGCGATGGAGTGCGTGCCCGGATAAGCATGATTCCGAACTTTGATAATTGGATCACAATGTACTGGTGCGCTACCTGGCATACGACTACCTGTCTTCATAATAAAAATTATTGATCATTCTAGATACTGTTGAATTCACGGAAGTTTTAGACTTTGAATTTTTAAAAGTTCAATTCCCAATCGATGACTCGAGAAGCACTATCCTACTTATGTTCCCCTTGCAATCTTGCGGATATTAACAAGAGCAAAAATTTTTCGTTATTAGGATCGTAGCTATCATCTGACATTCCTAATCTAAGGAACCTACACCAGAGCGGTGGGAGACCGCATCGTGTGATGTCGCACATTAGCTACTTGAATTGAAGATTCGAATTTTAACTTACTTGAGTGAACATAATTGGTGCATTAGGTGTTTCTTCGAGTCTTTGTACGAATTCCAATGTGTCGCTAAAGCCAACGATCCAGACTGGATGCCAGGATGCTTTCAATGCCTGAAGGTGGAAGGAAAAGGATTGCAAGGAAGGAAATGTAAAAACACTCACTCATAACGGCCATACCCTTGATATAACGTCCATAATTGCCAACTTATTAGATGGAAGGGACTGATAAATTTCGCCAGTGCCAGGACGTGATGCTACAGATGAAAGTCCTGTTGGGCAGTTGTTCGCATATGCCTGCGCTGCCCTCTCAAGTTCCATGTTGTATTTCTAGAAATAACTCACAAAAACTTACAATACATAAGAATGGGAAGTTTCAGATACGGACACACGGATATGCGGATTCAGACAACAGAGCAGCCACGATTGACAAAAACGTGGTCGGACGACGTTTCGATAGTTTAGGTGTGTTCGAAAGAGGTGTTCCCGACGTTTCTCACACTCTTTCAGCTACTGGTGAGGGCGACAACGCCGAAACGTCAGCCGAATAAATCGGCTGACGTTACCAGCTTCGGTTGAAGGCGGGGTTGCAGCTCAATTACCCGTTCAAAAAATGCCAAGGTTCATTAAGGCATGAACTTCGGCACTACAAAACTTTTAAAATATGTGAGGGCAATGAGGCTGTGCGGTGAAATTAGATAGCATTCGTGTCAACCGTTGAGATCATCGCCATTCATTGTTCTTGGGAAAATCGCTCACCAATTGGGCTATATCTGTTCCTGCAGGTAGTCTTTTGCCTGTAGTACCATTCGGAACTAATCCTTGGGCAAGTCTTGATCTGAAGGAACATGAAGTTAGGGTATCTTATGATGAATGAGTTCGTTGGAGGGCCTTCTGTGTTCTGAGTTCGTTTCTTTCTAATTCTGCACTCATCGCGATAGGTTGGAGAGATGTCTGAATATTTTTGTATAATCCGCTTTAATACACTATTTACACAGTCCTTGTGATCCATCTACCAATAATTGAATTTACTTCACAAGGAAAAAATAGTAAATTAGCTTTTGAAAATCCGATTTGAATCGCATCAGGTCATCAGGGTCGTCTTCGGCACGCCTATAATCTGGCTGTTTGTTGAGACAGAGAAGAAAAGAGTGGGACGATCTTTTTTCCCAGCTCCCTCACTGTATTCCTCATCAGGGAAGCAAATGGCAGAAGAAAAATCAATATGACGCTTTGCTTAAAAAATCATTCAAACATACTTTCTATTCTATTCCTTAACCCCAAAAGTGCGCTGCTCCCAAGAGAATACAGAGACCCTCCGTTTTCTGCTACAATCTTACTACATTACCCACTGGTTCTGGACCTTGGCCCAAGTTATTAAAAGTTTTCATCAATCCTATGGACAGGTCGGGGTACGCTCAAATCATAATCATGAAACTAGATTTATATGGAGACGGGGAAAGGAGAGGCAAAAGAAGAATTTGAGCCGTTAATTTGATACCGAATCATCTGGATTCGTACATCGCTAGTGATTTTGACTTGTGTATAGCCTTGAGGTTCGTGAAGTGAAAAAAAATTAAAAAANAAAAAAAGTCATTGGGCTATGATTAGCCTCGTAAACGTCCTAACTTGCTCACGACAAATTTACCTGCGATAATTGTGCATGTCGATGATATGCTGGCGAACCGCATCTGTCATATTGAGCGGTGTACCCGCGAATGTCTTTTCGCCCGGATCACAAAGGCCTGCATACGTTCCTTCTTTGATACAGGTGGATCCGGCGAGCTGTTTACCACAGCTTTCATTCGAGTTACAACCTTGAGCTCCCGTACTCCGTATGTATAGCGGTTTGTTCATTTGCGGTCTAAATGTATACTTATCAGATGAGAAAAAGCTCCAGCTACAGCTCAATATAGCAGAACCCATGCGCAAGTTTCCTTTCTACAGATGAAGCTGATTTCGCGATACAGCTTTTATTAAGGTTTTTTTTCTCAAAACGCTTCACAGGTCCAAAATGAAAGGTTATGAGCTTGTTGTCACTCTATGCAGTGTAAGCGTCCTACAGGACACACTGACTGCTCAGAAAAAGCTCTCTTCCTTAGAAACTCATATTGTGAGATACTGAGAGTGGTGCGTTCCTGACGCATGACGGAAATAACTCATTGAAGCGCTGAACCACTGCAGATTGAAGGCATGGTTTCGAGAGAGAATTTTCACCCTCGTACAAACAGAAGTGATGCTGAGGCTAACTCATGCCACCAGATGAAATTGAAGTTTTAGGTGTTCACTTTTAAAGGCTTGACTAAACAATGAGCTCATTGGACTACTTGGTTGGAGCGCTTGAGGGGTCAGGCGATGAATTCAATCAGTCAAATATCAAGTATCTACCTCTACAGAGCTGAGGGACTAAAAGGCCTCTGTGAGGATTTGCAGCCGTTAGCTCACGTTTTAGCATAGGTACAAAACGGACTGGTTCCATAGAATTTCATGTGGTTGAGTTAATCATGAAACTAAACACTCATCTGCCAAAGCTCTTTGTTGGGAGCTATAAACAAAAAGCCGAAGAAAAAGCAGTTATGTATAGTTGTTCGGAGCCCTTGCTACCGAACTTAAATAGTCAACCCATCTACAATTCTATTCCTAGCGGTAGAAAATATTGCCACATAGATCACTATAGTAAAAACTGGGATGGATAAGGTATTTGGGGTTAACTCCGTTTCTGGGATGCCCCCACCCACATTCGTCTTTCATCATGAATGGTATTATGAATGCATGCGGCTTGAACAATGACTTGATGTGGCCAATCAATTCACGAGACAGTGCTTTGATCCTCCCAAATGAGTCTAGTACTGATTAATGACACCACAAAGATGGAGGACTTGGTTGTCCCGGGCGAATATCTAGACGGTACTCGATACCCGGATCATAAGTCATAGCGTGTCCTGCTTGCCACCTACAGCACTTGGGCCTAGATCACTATACTACTTATCCTACTATATATAACGCGCTAAGTGTGTCTGTTGGTTTGTCTGTGTGTGTCTGTCTGTATGCCTGTGTGCGACTGTGTGTGTCTGTGTGTGTGTCTTTGTGTGCCTTTGTGTGTGTCTGTGTATGTGTGTGTGCGTGTGTGTGAGTGTGTGTGTGTGTTTGACCGGAGAATCATAACTCCTACTCCCATAGACCTATAGAGTTCAAATTTGGTAGGAATACAGGCGGCAGAATGGCAACACTCATGGTGGATGACAGAACCGAACTCCGCCCACAGGGGGCGGGGTTTGTGGGAAAAAATTTTAATTTGGACTTAGAGGGCTCATATTCGACAGAAATATAGGAGGCAGGATAGGAGCAGCTATGTTGGGTAGTAGGACATAACTCCGCTCACAGGTAAGCAAAAAAATGTTATTTAGACTAGCAGCGAAAGTTCGAAACCAAGGTTGAACAAGTGGGAAATAAATTGAGTTACTCAAACACATAGAACCTAAGGAGGTTTGTTAATTGCGGACGGGGCGCACACGAATAGTGCTGCGCGTTTGTGTTTTTGGCCGGGAATGAATAACTCCTGTCCGAAGGCACCAAATTTGAAAAGGGTGCAGAAGGGTAGGCAATTCCAACGCTAGAAGGAGGGGAGCCCGGCATCAGCCGGGCGATCCGACTGATGGTAAAATATCTACAGAAGATACAACTCATAACATGTTGAATACGCAAGCGACTGCGTGCGTTGCCTGTCCTGCTGTGTTACATTTATTATAATAACATCCAACTTCGGTTGATTTGTAGTAAACCATCTGGAAATTGAATTTTTTGAGCATATAGACAATTTCTACGAAACCAAATTCGTAAACCATTTTGACATAATGAATTGCCCGAATTTTATTCAAAAAACGACATCGAATTTTTCATAGAGTCCAAAATACTCCAGATTGAACTCTAGTACTAATACTCTTGGTCAAAAGAAGGTCTGGAAGTAGTAAGCCTACAATTTCAGAACAGGTCTTGGCAGAGCGACATCGCATAAAGAATAGTGCTATACCTCCTGACATGACCCTTCAACGACCCACAAGAGGTACCAAACACTTTAGCGCTCTATTCCTTGTTTTCGACATCATTTCAACTGATGAAAGCGATTCTGTTGAGTTTTTCATGTTTTCACCTTCGGCAGGTAACTCCGATAAGATCTCACATTTGCAAAGTCTTTCAGATGTTCGTTGCTGTACGTAATAATGTCAGCAACGCTGTCAACTCCATGCGAAGTCGGTTCATTTTTCCACGATTCTAGTACGTAACTGAGTACTGTAGTTGAATTGTCGCTGGACGGAAGTTGGCTCGTTCTGCAAACAAAATTGGACGGAGAGCAATGTAAAGCTCTTCATTTTCTTTCAGAATACGATTTATCTTGAATAACTCACGTGTAAATACTGATTGAATAGCCTGCTGGAATGTTATCGCTCTTTGCGTTACAGTTTAAAATATTCATTCGAGCCGTTGAATTAAGCACAGCACTCGGTTTCTGGAATTTCGATTCTATGATAGCATGAGATTCAGAAACTCCAAATAGCTCCATGATGTGAAGTCACTCATTTAACGAACAGACCCTATAAATTGAAGTAGGACCAGAGAAAAGCGACTTATTTTCCGCCTTCTTTTCCCCATTGCTTACGCTTACCTAAGCAGATGAATGTAATGAGAGGTACGGCTTACGCCGTACCTTTCATTACTTTCATCTGCTATGAGAGCAGCTAAAAAGATAACCTATAAAACAGTTTTCACGTGGCGAAGAAGAAACAATTCTAGGCTTTTTGAAATAACAGATCAGACGCATTGGAGGAAGCAAGCGAAGCCAATCCCACGGAGATGAATGAGGGAAAAATGCGCTCGACATGGCATGGGTAGTTCACCGAAAGGCTGATGAAGAGAAAAACCATTCAAAATTAGGGCTGATGCAAAACTAGATCATTAGTGTCTAAGTAAACAAGAAGCTATTCAGAAATCCTTCAACATCAATATAGGGTCCTCATATTTCAATCACTCCTAAGTTTGAAAATGCTTCAACGATGAAAAGGTCACCTTCGCAAGTTTTTCTAAGTAGCTGCACAGCAAAGTGTGGCAGTATGCATTGTATCTTAGCGGAGGCTGTGGTGCAGTAGGAACGAAATCGTCGTGTCGCGAAGAGAGACGTCGCGCGCGAAGCAAGGTAGCAGAATGCGGCGGCAAGTTAAAAAATGCAGGAACAAAAGGACTGACACTAGAATCATGCTAAAAGTAATAATCGCATAGCGAACGAGCTGTATGAAAAAGGCCTGAGCCGCAATAACGGCGAAACGAAGTTCGCGACAGCCGCGTGCGGGGGAGTGCATCGGAAGTAAAAGTGCTAGATATTGTATGATCTAAGCCTCTATGGGGCAGCTAAACACGTCCTCCTTTCTAAAGAATCGAGCGGCAGCGGGCATCGGGACAATTCTTGACCCTGTTTCGTTCATTTTTAGTAGCCTCTCAAAATGATGACACTACACCCGTGTGGCTTTGTCGGGGTCATAGATTGCTACCAAGGAGGAACTTCTGGAGCCCCTTCCGTCGTAAACTGTTCCTTTCACAATCGATTCGATTGAAGAGGGCTATGAACTCGTGACGAACTTTTTCGCATGTCTGAACTCTATGCTAGCTCGCCATAGACACTATTCGAGAGATTTTCAAGCCAGTCGGTAAGTAAAAATCATCGCTCATATAGAGAAAGAGTGAGAGAGAGCGAGAGAGAAAAAGATGTAAAAGAATACAGATTTTGTTTTCTAACGGAACAATTAATGTCATGGGCAAAATGTTACCAGCTGGAACATGGACTGAGAGCCTGGAAGATTCGCATTGATGTTGCCGGGTACAGATCCATCCGCTACTTGTTGTCTGAATTTGTTCATTATATTTACGGCTTCTGTTGTGACATCCACCGCATTTGGAACTGAAACATACTGGCATCTGTCTAGATTTCCTGTAGTGCATTCTAGAGCTCTTTTTGAAAAATCATGATAACTTCGGAAGCCGGATAAGCACGGCAATTTGTCTAATATGAGTTGTTCATGTAACACAATTTCATATTGTGATCATAAAAGAATTTTAAGGAATGCTATAAACTCACGATTCAGTCCGCTGCAGCCGTGAATGAGGAGGAGAGCCTAAAAGTCGGCAATTCGGATCAAAACCTTCGGCAGTTAAAATAGATCCAGTTGAGTGCTTCGCAAGACAGCAGACAAAACTCGCGGCGACCTAGTCCTAGACGAGGCACTTCTAGGGCCTGGCCAATCGGCTTAGATCGCTTTTGAAGAAATCACCATTTGGGAATTTTCACAGTTCACCGCTTGAAAACATCATTTCTAAGAGCCTGGCCAAACTATTCCCTGAAACTGCCCTCATAAAGAGTAGAAGTTTATTTATACGTAGTCGACGTCTCTTTAGTAGTGCGCTAAGAAGTGAATATGCTCAGGCAGAAAACAGTTGTGGCTTGTTGGTCCAGTTTTCAGAGGTTTCACAAATAACAGCCTTCTGACTCTTGCCATTTACCAGCTATCGCACTTTCAGATGGTAGCATTTAGCAAAATCTACACCCTACCAGAAGGATCAGAAAAAAACTAATTCGAACTGAAAAGTGTACGATTTCAAAAGGTTAGCAGGGACCAAATTCCTGAAACGCCCCAGTCACCCAGCAGAGAGAGAGATTTAGCATTTTGCAGACTCGTTACCACGCTCAGTGGACATGAGCAGCTTCAGAGATGGCTGTAGTAGCGCATAACCAAGACATACTACACTTACCAGAGGAAGAAAAAGATGCATGATGGCTGGTGATTTCTATCGTACAAGCAGCTGATTCTATAAGCTCCTTGGTGTAATGTAGGTGAATAGTTCGACAGTAGCCACTTCTCGTCTTTGGTACTGCTATTTCAGATAGCTGAATGCTCTCAAAAACCATTGAGGATCAAGTTATCGTTTTAATGAGATGATTCTATGTCCTATAGGTATTACCAAATTTCGTTGATATAACTCAAGGAACACAAATGACAAATGAGTTGTGAAATCACTTTTCTTTTTTTTTTGAAAACATACAGCACCGACTTTCTGCTCTTTAATTGGTTGCGATAGAAGACTTCAAAGCGATAGAAGGCTTCAAATACAAGCGAAGTAGTGATGAGAAAAAATCAAATGTGAATTAAAGAGAAAACAAAGCAAAGGAAAAGACCTGGATGAAGTCACATGTGTTTTGTTGACGATATCAACTGATAAATAAATTTCTCTAGGAGCACTAATGTGACCTGGCTGAAAGGTAGCTACCGTAAGGATAGCTATATACATGGGAGCGAAAATTCCCCAAGGAAAAAGCGTTTCGGGTAACGCATTATTCGCTAACAGTTGAGGGCCTTCTTTTCGAGAAAGGATGGAAAATGATGTAAGTTGGTGGAGCCTCGACGCTTAAACAGCCAACGTTGGTCAAACAACGGTCTATATATGTAACGAAAAAATGAAAGGAATGCAATTAATTGCTCCTTCGAGAAGGTTTTGTCATGCTGTAGACGACCTATTTGTGAGTAAAGCGCTCGTTATTAAAAATGTCGCAGAGCAGAATCATTTTGTATATTTTATCGTTCGGAAAATCTTAATAGTCACTGAATTTTATCGTTTACTCATCGGATTGTATTGAAGTGGTACGAAAGGACCTCAGCATACTCTCTAACAGCGGAATTTGACCTCCCTACTCGTCTTTGTTAAGCAATAGTGCCATCCACTTCGACTCATTTTCGGCACTGACTTGTTTTCGAGTTCCATCCATGAAACTCAGCAGGTAAAGTACGTCGCACTATTTGTGCAGCAGAAGGACAAAGCAATCTTACGTTACCACCCGTCAACTTTCTACAGACATATACTGCTCCCAAAGGGCTTTGAGCCTTCCTCTCCGAGTTATGGAGAAATCAAACAAGCTGATTACAAGCGGGGAGATTACACGCGNACTGAGCGAGCTGATCTGCAAACACGTGTGAGCATCTGCGAAAATTGCTGTCCAGAAGTCGCCATTTCTACTGGCTCGACAAGATCGTTACTAGGTACGTGAGATGTGGGCAGAACACGTAAACCATACACGTAGTCGTCATCACAAGCTTTTAAACAGAATTCAAACTAAGTGTTCTAACATCAGTTGATGGTGATTTTGAGAGAAAAGGCCCAGTAGCAGCGGAAAAAGCGCAGAGCAAAAGCATAAGTCTAAGATAGCAGGTGGGTTTCGTTCATCTAACCAGGGAAGGATACCAAGTCGAAGTGGTCATTTGAAATGAGACCGATACTGCTGGACGTGTTTTTGGATGCTGAGATCAAACCTGCTTTCCAAATTTGCCAAGCGTTTCTCTGAACGGAGTTATGAGGGTGGTTTCAGGGAGCTTAACATGAGAAACACAAATTACCTGGGTGCGCCTCATTTCTCAACGGCGGCTTGGTGTAAAAGGTAAGCGTTATGCTTCATGGGTGAGAGGCTAGGGTTCGGGTTTTGTGGGGGACGCAACTTTTGCTTTATATAGAATTTTTCTCTTAAGGACTAGAAAATACTTACATGGCGGTTTTATCACTTATGACCTTCTTCCAACGCTATGAAGCGTTTTGAGACGGAATCATGAGCTTTTCATCCTAGTACCGCTCCCTCAGCGCAAACCCCGCCCACTCTGAAAATTTGACCCGATTCCTTCTATGACCTTTAACAGCTTTTCCAGAACACAACAGTTGTTACTCTTTACTATCAGCAATCAACCAATAATTTGTTCAGTTTTTGACTTCCTTCAGAAGTCCAGTTTACCCAGAAATATTTCTTGGGTTATCCCTCTGAAAGGAACCTATGCTTCCTCTCTGCCCCCTCCCCATACATTTATGGCTAGTCAAACTAGAAAGAGCGTCGAAGACTGTCTCGAAGACTGAATCCAACACCCGAATGTGGACGACGTTAACGACATTGCACAGGCTGCNTCTTGGGTTATCCCTCTGAAAGGAACCTATGCTTCCTCTCTGCCCCCTCCCCATACATTTGTGGCTAGTCAAACTAGAAAGAGCGCCGAAGACTGTCTCGAAGACTGAATCCAACACCCGAATGTGGACGACGTTAACGACATTGCACAGGCTGCACCATTCACAAAGACACCCATGCTGTGAATTCGACAATCTATTATCTCATGGCGTCAGTTGAAGGCAGTTCTGATTCATATGAATGACGGCAACGTATAAGTGCGCATTATTATTTTTTTTTGCAGTGACTACATTCTGTAGGAATGAATTCCCTAACCATGGTGGGATGGTGCTGCGGTAAGGCCGCCTGCTTGCTCACAATTTCCACTCTAGCAGGTTGGTAAAGTCTTAGTCTAGCCCAGATCTAAATGAATGTTCAGCGGTGAAAGATCTTCATATTTGCTGCTCAGGATGCGAAGTACCTACGGATTATTAGTGGGACTGTGCTGCTGCACACGAAAGGTGAAACAGAAATTGCAACTATAGTTCACCATATAGTCCACATACATATGTATATAGTTTCGAACATACTCGTCACGAGCAGCGCCGCAAACGCAACCATAAATTTAGCCATGTTTGAAGAACATTTTCATGTGGCTAAATTTCTGTTACGATTATTTTCATTATTGATTCAGCCATGCGACGAAGATATCTTCCGGAGAAAGTGCAAGAGTCCTGGGATCTACGAATCGTGATCATGAACCCCGTCTTCGGGGATATAGAAACCTGTAAGACCCTGATCGTCAATCATTTCGTCCCTTTTTGCTCGGGGGAAAATCTCCTTTTTATTTTTCAACAAATGTCAACTTTTTTATCTTTGCTCAAGTTATTGTTCAAGTTGTGGTTTAATTACCCGTGTTTGAGGTAAGTCTATGAGTCGAGTTGCGTCACTGTCCGCATACAAGATTACTGAACATAAGACCAATAAGGTGAGCAGTTTTTGAAAGGGGAGCGCACGAAATAGTGTAATCAACAGAACTTTGAAAGAATTACGTATGAGCAAGCAGTGTTCTGAACGGGATTCAGTACAGGCGAAATATCTACAGAACGTAATAAGTTACCTTCATCGACTGAAAAGTTGATCATGCCTTTAATACCTGTTGCGACAGTATCTTTCATTAAATTGCAACGTAGAAATACCAAATGACTAAAAGGATGGGAACACGAGAATCTCCAGAAGAGCAAATGCATGTCCAATCCCCGTACATATGAAGACTGGGATCGATCATCTTCCAATCAGAAAACCAGCGGAGGCATTACTAGATAGCCTTCAATCTATTTCGAAAGAATTTCGAAGAGCAAGCCCAAGAAAATGAGTGTTGAGCAAAGGACATAGCGGCAAAACAAAGATGTGAAAACTGCTCTACCACTTCCTCCGGAAGTCGATGAAAATCTTTTAGGGAAATAAGGCAAATCTCAAAATCCGAATTGTCGCATTGAATGAGGAATAAAGTCTTGGGATGTTAATCGATCCCGTCAGAGGGTTGCGCCTACGCATTCGACTTACATTCAGAACCGTACTGGAGTATTGAATGGGCATGTGGCCTAAATGACTTTTGTATACAATCAATTGCGGAGGCCAGCCGATGTACAAGTGTTTTGATCCACACAGAAGAATCTGGTACCACTTAACCAACTCCGGAGTTATGGAAGGCTTGGTCGGCCAAGAACCCGTGTGTGAAGTGCGCACTGCAACTTGCCATCACACCTTCTCCACCTTGCTGCACCACTTCCGCGCTGCCAAATTGATGACCCCATTTTCAGAATTTCTTTTTACCATACTGACAACTTCAATCAGGAAAATATTAATGCTTGTCATGAAGAAGACCTCGTTTTGATAAAACATCCTTTCGTAGTTGGGATTGTTTGAGGTAAGGAGCGTTGTGTCGTGATAGTGAAGGCTAAAGTCTTTAACATCAGTCAATCCCGCTTTTGAGACGCGCCACGCATTCGAAGTGCGCTCAGAATCAAGGTTACACATCGCACACGTATGTGGCCAGTACAATGAATTGCGGTGGACAGAAGATGTACAAGCCAGCGTCCATCCTCCCAGACAGGTCTGGTACCAAGTCACCGGCCAAGGACGATGGAAAGCTTGGTTGCTCGATCCGGGATTCTATCCCTGACTTTGCGTGCGTGATAGAACGTCGCTTTCCACTGAACCATCTAAGCCCATCGTGCTAAAAAATTGACGCTAGACAAAATTGTGCTATACCTCAATTTATTTATCGTCTAACTAATGATACGACAAAACTGAATTCGAACTTATTCTAAGATCTATTCTAGAAGGTTGATAGGAACGAAAACAAGATAGTCTAGTGAGGTTAATCAACTATGCAGAGCCCTTTGTACAAGTAAGCTGTTGTACAGTCATTCGGACACATTGAGCATGTTGTACCTGCGGTGTAGAACTTTTGACCGATAAGGTTGCCACTGAAAATAATTGATTTAGTAGAGGTCTTCTATCAGGGGTTGTTTTCTAATCGGCTTTACGACTAAGGTCATCATTACCTTCATTTCTCCATTCCTACAGCTTTAAAGAAGGGAATTTTCTTCTGAAGCCGCGCGCAGAAGTGCTGTGTGGCACTTCTCATTCTAGCATTTACTGGAGGCTTGTTGACGGAAAGATCACTACGACATCAGCAGTTACTCCGAGACGGGAGACACCACCGTCAGAAATGGTAGGGAAGAGTTGCTACTGATCCGGACACAGCCGTCGAGGTTTACAGAACAATAGAAGCTAGATATATTTGTGGTGTAATTTCCGTCATCTACACGCATTAAATTGTGGATATGGAAGACCAGTCAAGCAAATTCAGAGAGGACATGAATTTGAATGTCAGCACTATTCGGATGAGAGACATCGAAACCGCATTGGTCCCACAGGTCGTAGTGGCGATATAGCCTTCAAAGATAATAGTGTTCACGACCGCTCTTCTGAAGTTGACGACTCCGGTGAAAAGCGTGGTTCTCTCGAGACTACGAGAGGCGTCACCATTAACCAGCCTCCCGTCTATTGGAGAATATGGATTTGTTGGAAGAAACAGTGTGTAGAAGTATACCGGCATTATTAGTTGTAAAGTGTGGTGAGGCTCATTTTTGCAGAATGCAAGTTTCGCAAGATTCAACCCCTTCTTCTGCACGACTGCAAACCTGGCTGATCAGCATCCCTCTCAGTCGTTGTATTAGCTGCATTCGCAGAAGGTACGGTGCCCAATCAGTTTTGTTGAAGGGCTTCCGTGAAGGAGAACTCAATCTTCAAGATTCCGTCCGATAGGGAAGCCGATCCGAAGAAAACAACGATCGCATGCGCCAGTTGGAGGCAGCGCACTGACGCCAAACTACGCGTGAGCTAGCGAAAGCCTTGACGTTGATCAGCGATGCTTCAGCACCATTCCTGATCACTCCAATCAGTTGGTTGAGGTGCATAAGCTGGGGCAACGGAAACCCATAAAGTGGCCAAGCGTGACCGTCAGGGAATGACGATGTGGCCGATCAGTTGATCTCATTCAGGCGTACAATTTAGTGAATACGGTTGATGGTTACAAGAGATAAGAAGTGGTGCCTGTACGTTAACATCAAGCGCCAGCGACAGTGATAGGGGTGAGCAGCCTGCCTGAGCCACAGCCGAGAGCAGGCCTTTATCGGCTGAAGGTCATGTGTGTTTGGTGGGACTGCAGCGGGATCATCTACAACGAAGTGCTGCCGCGCAATGTTACCCTTACAGCACAACTATACTGCCACCAGCGCTGTCTAGGCTAGCCGCTTAAAATGCAGAAAAATTGTCTGAATTATTTGACGATCCGATTCCTGCACGTCAACGCTCGGCTACTCACCGAAAGAGTGATTCGCCGGAGGGAACCCTACCTTAAAGGCACTGTTCACGAAAAAATGGTTTCGGAGATCTGCACATGGTTTGAATTCGACGCCCCCTCTGATACCATTTGTGCAGGATTGAGGTCGGAAAACGGGCTGGATAGGGCACAATAAGGGCAGGAACAGTGGGGGATGGGAGGCCTCCGCCCCTCTCTAGGCTGACTACGAGCTCTAATTGCCCTTCATCACATT
>UZAF01019655.1:0-10842 GCA_900617895.1 Haemonchus placei | reverse complement strand
ACTCGACCTGACCAGAATTCTAAACCACTCTGCACCCAATTTCTATCACCCTTCGCATTACCGGGGTGTTCTTCGATCTTTTCCCTCAAGTTTCGCAAAAACAATCGCTGTAGATCAGTCAATACGCACAGATATCGGAACTTGGTACTCTGAGTCAATAATCTGATGGAACAGCTGAGAACACGAGCCAATTCTGTCGTACAAACACACCTGTCACTAAGAAATACCTGTTTACGCCAAATTTTCAGCACCTTGCCCCCAAAATATCGATGCAGAACATTGGAACTGGTTCTGGACAAAGCAAGAAAAGATCGGAATCTAATCATTTATCATATACAAAACCAAGTCAACAACGTACAACGCGATCAATAATAGAAAACAATCACAATAGAGACTCGCCAGTATGAAGCAATGCTCAATCGAGCGATTAAGGACGGCTGCGCTATGAAATGATAAGCTGTTCGGGAAAATGGGCGGACCATACGGATGACTCACAGAGCAACGGATCATCGTGGCATAATGTCCTTTTTTCGACAATCATCAAAACAGAACCCCAGTTTCGTGTAAATTGGGTGATTTCATCAAATAAAGCACACAACATTGATTGATCCATAGAGAATGCGCCGAGCTCCTCACCTCCTACTCCCAGTTCAAGTTGTGCACCTCAAAGGTATGAGATAGATTTGGAAAAAATGTAACTCCTATCGATTTGGTTCCAAGAGCTTCCTTAGATTTAAAAAACACTGTTAACCCTCCTAGAACACATACTCTTGATAGTTGTTAAGCCATAGGTCAGACTTTTGGGAGGAAATCGAAGATCTGGTACACTTTTGGCAAGTTGGGCGAAAGTCATCCTTCGCTTTTTCCTGTGAACAGACCTGGTTGTGAGCCGTTCTATTTGTTCAATGAAACATCAGGTGAAAGTTCAAAAAGTACTAGTATCAAATCTCATAACAGTACATCTAATCATAAGCTTTAACTTAGTTTAGAAGACGAAAATCCTGCACCCATGAGCAACGCAGGCCATCAACTAATGACTAACAGGTGAGTAATGCCGGAATCCGGGATAATTCCCACTCGATCTCTTCATTATAGGAAGTTCACGGTTGGCTGACTATCCACTAAATTATTAAAACCGGATCAAAGCAAACTGCAGTTTGTGAACCAAAAAAGGGTCATGAAAGCCCTTAACGCCCTCAACTGGAAGAGTGATACCGCTACTCGAGCAATTCATTTTGTACAAAAGGCTAATGGATTGAAAGATTAGCCTTTTGGGGTTGATCAATCCAAATCTGACACCTGGGATGCATCCGCGCATTTTACTTTCATTCAAAATTGTAAAGGCGTTTGAATGGTATGTAGTCAACACAATGATCTGAGGCCCAACCTCTATTGAGGCCGAGGCTTTTACCCTTTCAGACTGATTTGGCAGCAATCAGCTGACCCTGGAGGGATGAACGGCCTGGTTAACCTGTGCCGGTGTAGACCCGCGATTCGATCTTTAGAGCATGCGCGTAGGGTGCACCAATCAACGCCACACTAACTCCGCCCAAAAAAGGCCGAGTAACCCCATGCAAAAAAACAATATGCAGTGATCACATCATAAAATGAACATCATTATGCAAATATCAGTGAGAACTACAGAAAAATGATGGAAATTACAGCCATTGCAGATTTTTACGGACGGCAAGAAAACACTTGGATTAGGCAAAAAATTCTTGGATGACCTTGTGAGAATGTTCTGCTCCCGACAGACTTCAAGGAAAACTTACAGCATAGTAGGGATGCAACTGATAGAAAAAAATAGGAGGAAAACACCGACACAAAAGCGAAATCCCGTAAAGGCGACTGTGTAAACAGCTGATCGCGTTGATCGAAACGTGGCCGGCAGAAGCGATGGACTTCTCACTACATTCTAGACAGTTTTTTTTTGTTCCGATACAAATGGAAAATCTAAAGGTTTCAACAATCAGGAACAGAAAGTAATATCCAAATATTTTTTCAATTTTTATCAAACTAAGCCCTTTCTAGAAGAGTTTCGCAAGCCTCAGTGAGTGTACTGACAGCCCCGGTGCGTATTGTTTACGAGTACACTGGTAAAGTGTTCAATGTTGATCAGTCTCATCGAGTGGCATTCGAATTTCGCTGGCAATCACAAAGGGACGTGAATGTAAATACGACTAATTCGATGACTCACAGGAGATGGTTGACGGTTTGGTTAACACTCTTTCTCTCTCGGTAACGTTCCCTGCCTGACCAACGGGACGGTGTAC
This sequence comes from Haemonchus placei, assembly GCA_900617895.1. Lineage (NCBI taxonomy): Eukaryota > Metazoa > Nematoda > Chromadorea > Rhabditida > Trichostrongylidae > Haemonchus > Haemonchus placei. The sequence goes on along the minus strand of UZAF01019655.1, from coordinate 8,569 downwards.
GGCATAGGAGGAAGGCGTGGGTAAAAGAGTCCCTATATCAGCAAGGAGGGGTCATCGAGTTAAGTAGTATGAAAGATTCGTGTACCTAGCTACTTCATTGATGCATCTAATCATATCAGAAACTCCCTGAAAAACCCTGATCCGTGGCACATTTAGTCGAAGCGATAGGACAAATATCTTTTTTCTGCCATGAGATCATGAGATAATCATGTGGGAAGTAGCTAGTAAAGCACTATGAAAATCCTACCGTACGGAGGTAAGGTAAGGAATTTCATATAAATGCCCAAAAATCGGATTATGAATTTCCTAGAAATCTATGAAGTTTCGAGAAGCTGCCTATTAACTTTCTGTATTTCAATCTTACACTATGATATATGATATGTCGCATGTTCCCACGAACTTCCTGATAAAGAGTAGGCTTTTGTGTACCACTAATAGATAACGTCTAACTGGTAAGCTCCTTATCAATAGAAGCTACCAGAAGAATCAGCAATCAATGTAGATTATTGTCAAGGACTGTTCCATAATCCGAAAATGTTAGTAGATGGATTGGGGGGAACCATCCATAGACTCGATAACTTCAATCTATTGAGACAGAGGCTTTGCGGTCATTGAGGGAAACTGCTGTCATACTGGTCTCACTATTGTAAGCCCAAAAATCTAAACTACCGTATGTCTTCAGAATACAACAAAAATAGCCAATTGACAACGTCAAAAACCCGACTGAGGGATGCACCCACGCATCCGACCTTCATTCAGAATCGTAGTGGCGTATAGAAGGTGTATGTGGCCTATACATGCATTGAATTGCAGAGGCCAGCCGATGTACTCGTCAGTGTTTTATCCTCCCAGACGAGTCTGATACCAGCTAACCGCCCTGGAGGAATGGAAGGCGAAGGGAAGAAAAGGGTCAATATCAGCACATACTAACAAGGCGAATCGAAATATTGCAATTCGTTCACCTCTTCATCACATATTCATCTAATTATGAGTAGAAAGTTTGAAGTTGAACAAGACTCGAACCCGCTTTTGTGATTTCCATACACCGCGCTAGCCCAGTGGGCTTCCCAAGTTCCACGCCCGTTTCCAGTTTCTTAGGGGTAATAACTAGGAGGAGTAAATTGCATGGCAACCACATAGTATGTATAGTACACGGACTGGCTGTAAATAGCTAGTCCTCTCCATCTTTTTGAAGGATGTGTATAGGACAACTGAAGAAAGCTCAGCCAACTGAGGCACCAGAAAACAGAAGGGGAAATCTACAGAACTAGTTGGCCAGGAAGGTACCATTCTACACAGATGTTATCATCGATGGTCGAGAGGTATTCAACAGGTCGATACCATCTCGTTCGAACCTTTTCATGCCGAGGCCGCGTCATGAACTAGTTGGAGTGGAAAGATCTGGTAGTCATGACGGACTGTTACCGCCCTCCTGGCAACGGTATACCTACAGAACCGGGCATGAAGTGAACGAACACAGTTTCGGTAGAAGCGAGCTAAATTAGATTAGCAACCGTGAATACGTCCACAATGATGGCAACCAGGGTATCGGTTAGCAGCGACCGAGCCCTTTCATTGTGAACAAACCGAGGATCAAATAATAAAAAAGCCATAACTAAAAAATTGAAGAGTTACCTCGGAAATTATTTGCAGGAAGACAATGAGAGTACTTAAGAATATGCGAAAGTGGAAGATGGCACAAAGCACACGAGTTCCCATGCAAACTTCCATAATACTTACAAGTAACGGGCTACATGCTGCTTAAAATCAACAGCTCGAAGCTCAGACGATCCAGACAGGTCATGGATCCCAGGGTATTTCCAACTACATCTCTATGCAGTCAAGTATACCCCAAACGGTAGAGGACCTAAGGGTAAAACTTTATATGAAAGATTTGCTTAAATGAGATGAGATGCTCTGAATCTTTCAAAAAGAGAGAGCATTTGTGAGAAGGGTAATTGGAGGGGCAGTGAATTCACTGTAACTCAGTTTCAGATCACGTTTCTTGCCGGAAAGTCGATCTTGGCATCACCAACAGCACCAACAGGAATCCCAACCAAAAAACCACTCAGACCAGGACAGGTAGAAATGTGGACATATTTAGGGAGTCTACGGAGTCGGTCGTTGTTCAAAGGGAGGACACTGAAAAAGTCCTTAGTTTTCTGCGCTCCCTTTTTTACACTGATGAACAAAAACCCATACACAGACGTGTTTAAGGAAATAAAGGCGTTAGAACCAAAGTATGGTTGATTCGGAACGCTTCGACGGAAAGCAAATTATATGATTGGAAGCTAAAACCAAACAAAATTTGCTATGAGTCCCAGTTATAGCTTTTCTCTTTTCCTCTGAATGCCATAGTATTACGAGTACTTGTTCTTTTTTATACAACCTATGTTTGCTATGTCAGGGCCACAATGCTGTGACCTCGTCCGCATCGTCTTCGCACATAATTTAGATAAAATTTGAACAAAAGCAAGGTTACAAAAACAAAATCTTCTAGACGTACTTTTAACTCAAACCACTTAACAACACAAACACAACAACGAAAGTAGATAGTAAAGCCAATACGACTCTAACAATCATATGATCCTGGTGCGATCGGCGCCGATGCAGCAGGTTTATGGGATCGATCAAGAACTCGCTCCCCAAGCTTGCCCCTCACACCGCACCCTCAGGAACGACATTGTGAATAACATGCACCATTAATATAATAAATCACATCGCAAGAATAGAAATCGAGTCAAGAACAAAAAGAAAAAAAAACGAAAAATAAAACAGAGCCACGACTAGACTGTGAAAGTAAAATTCGAGTTATAGAATCAAAATGGTTATAAAAATAATCACAATAACTGATAGTAACAGTTCTGCAACCCGTCTAAGGAAAGAAAACATGCAAACACTAGAAAAGGTCTCTCTACTGATCTAAATGCATCATCGGTGACAAAGTGGTGATGTAAAAAGGTATTCTGCCTGCAACTTACGTCCTTTCCAGCCTCGCTTTAACGCCATCAGCTGTTCTTCCGAAGGCAAAAGGCACTGAACAGGAACTTGGAACCGCTGATATCGATGAAAGTTCAAAGGAATAGAGCGTGCGCAGCAACCATACCTAAATAAAAAATAAGTTAGTAAAAGGCTTAACAAGATGAAGGCGTGGTTCGATATGATCACACAATTTCTAGGATATGACTAATTTGGAAAATTTCAATTATTATTCGTGGAGGTGAAGTGTGTATCATCAATTAGGTGTTATTCGTAGGGTAAAACTTTCAATCTTGCAAAAGACTCGAACCTTTCATCACATCCACACCATCACGCACCCTCTGTGTAGCAGACACCCCACATCGCGACGAAAACAGTGACTGACAAAACAAACCGAATCAAAGCACTCGTCATCGGATCAGGCTCTCAGCTCAATAGCTCAAAGTTATTACTGGACAAATAGCTAAGAACTTTTACGTTTAGTAATAATGGGCTATTGTGATTACATCACTGACAGATTTCTTTTTTGGCGAATCCCCCGCTTTAGACGTTTTCGGATTTTGGGCCCGCACTAGGTGAGAAGTAGGTAGAAAATAGCGTTTAAGGACAGCAAATTACGAAGGCTATTGTCAGGAAGAGATTATCCCCTTCACTGCATTGGCTACTCCCATTGTTGCTTCAGAGGTGTGCAAGGTGTCTTAAAAAACGCACTAACACTTGGAACGACTACAAAAGTCATACTTATGAACATGAAGACTCGTTTCGAGTTGCGGAAAGTAAATGTAAGGAACGAATCATGTTTGGCTTTCAGATAAAGCCGATACCGCTAAAAGTGTCATTGATGTCACGCAAAAGTTCAATTAGAGTATCGATATAAACGGCGACATATCAGTTGAGCTTTGAGAAGAGAGCCCTGAAGTGGCATTAGAAGACTGGAAACGTCTTGAAATAGGGAAGACTATTCGGAAAAGAAATCGACAGACCGCCACTAGTGCATTGGACAACGCAAGTTTGCAACTCCATGATGCGCGTTATCGGCATTGCCCGGACAATGAGGGGCATCAGTTTGAACATTTGCGTTTGGATGTTTTCATAGATTCTCTGGTTCGTTCAAACCTCCCAAGATGTCCTCACAGTCTTAAGGAATAATAAGTTCTATGGTCATACCAATCGCTATTACAGCATTTATGCATGCATGCTTGAAACGATTATTATCCCGCACATCGGCTTTCGCAAAAACAGCTCGCATCCGAATGAAAGTGAGCACCATCGGAAACATTTGAGAGAACTAAGAGGGGAAGGTGCAGATGACAGAAAAAACTGTCGGTTAAAAACTGTTCCCGTTCACAATCAACTTTGATATGAGCGAGAGGTGTTTTAGCTCCTTTTATTTTGTGCCGAAATATTCTACCGAGAGTCAGCACTCGGTCAGAATCAATACTTGGAAGACCATACATCCATGCAAGAAGCTCATCAAATCTTCTTCTGAATTAAATCTGGCAGTTTCACCGGAGTTAAGGAGAAATATTGATGCTGTTCAAGTTTCGGGTAGCACCACCGAATCTATGAAACGGCATGGTTCTAAAGGTTCCATTGTGGAGAATAGGGCTCAGAAATGGAAAAAAGATGACGTCCTCCCTTCCTAAACAGACGATCGCCTGCTGGAAGCAATCATCAGTTGTCCAACAGATGGAAAAATTGGAATGGTGAAAAAGTTGGGAAGATGGGGCACGTACTGAGCGAGAGTCCGAGAAGCCGTCGCTCAGGTATCTGCACAACGCTTCTGTTACGCCACAAAAACGATCAACCTCTTAATATTATTACCACGATAATATGGGGATCCCTTTTGGGGGATCCCTTTTGACAAGAATAAGCGTCCTGCTCAATGTACGAACAGAGATCAGGCTTCCTGATTTTTCTTGAAGTCGAAGACGCATCCACAGCGAACCACGGCGGTAGGTGCTACATGCGTAACCCACTACAGCTTCTCTTAAAGGCACAATAATTTTGACATTCACGATAATTTTGGGTAATCCAGATTATGTTGAAAATGGAAGACAAGATCGAAACTAGTACGACTGAGGTGAAGAAACAGCGTGTATCGGTGTTTCCAAAGTGAAAAAAGGCTTCAAAAAGCCGTTAAAAAGGGGGCTGGACGAGAATGAAACCAGAAAAATGAAGAAGAGTGAGGCGTCCGGACGAGCTAACCAGTGTGTTTCACTGCGCGCGTGTGGGTCCTGGTGCGAATAACACACAATGGTAAGCAAAAATTCATTCACTTACAAGCATAAATGACCAAAAAAAANCATCGCCTCTTCACTCGGCGATTAGCTGATTGTGCGTGGGTCCTAGACCGAATACAGCAATCTGTATTGTCTCGACACTCGTCTAACGTGACACCGATCGAAGGGCGGGAAAGCGAACTACGGCAGCAACGGGGCTTCCACTATGCCCTAAGCGCCGAGATTGCGGGAGCGAGGGGGTCCCTTCTACCACCCATATAGGGCGCTGAGTATCCCCAAAAAAAAGGACTCAGTAACCTTCTTTATCATGTACCGGGCCTTTAAAACCTGTCACACCGTTACCGCTGAAAAAACTACATGGAACCAAAATGCACCAAAAATTAAAACTTCTTCTGCCAGTGTTAGGGAACAGCAAAAACTCGACTGAATAAATGATGCCACAATGCTAAATGCCCAACCACACGTTTGAAAGACGACGCCATCCAGGTCGAAGAAGTTTTGCTACGAGACTCCGCCTTATTCACCAGAATCACCAAACTTTTCCACATTCAACTGCTTCCTCGACATCTAAACAACCACCTGAAAAATAAAGTCTTCCAAAACGCAGGTGATCCCGAAAACGATTCTGGGAGTTCGTGAACTTCAGAAGCCAGAAATTTCAGGCAACCATAATAAGTCAACTTGAGCCTCACTTGCGAAGCTGCATGAACGGCAGGGGTCCTATTCCAATTGATAAAGTTGANTGAAGTTGATTATGAGCCGAGTTATGGCATTCAAAACGAGGTCTTCTTTTTCATACTTTCACATCAACCTGGTAGCATCCAATGGCAATAAGTTCATCCAATATGCCACAGAAAAACGACGTTCGAAGTTTGTTCTTAACAAGAAGGTCACTGCCGCACATTTGAGGAACCAATTGTCTGGTGAGCTGGAAGAGACGTACAATTCTACGGTGACTGTCGGAGCATCGCGGTTACCGACAGAATCCATAAGCTGCCAAAGGAACATCGTAATCCAGGCCATATTTCTTCATATAATGCGGCTTACTTGCTTCGTATCATTCAAATGAGAGATGTGAAGAGATCATTGGCAAGGACTGAGTGGACATTTCACCAATTGTACGGGAGTCGGTGATCAAGAAGAAGATAGGTGTCACATGTGAAACACCCCTTGAGAGAGGCCTTGTCAATCAAGTTGACAATACATACCACTCATTGTCAAATGGGAGGTGGTCAAAAAAAGACAGGAATTTGCTCTTTATTCAGCACCATAGTGAAAACTTTCTACACCTATCCTTCCTCTTTCTGAAGATTGACTATAACGAAACTCCCACGGCCCGCAGTTCTATCCATGTCTTCCCCAGAATCTGTACTGAACGGTTTATTAGCCTCTACGAGATCACCTATTTAGACACAGCTGCTTTTGAGCTCTAAAGAGCACCACTTTCTTCCAGTTTTCATTATAATCCTAGGCATGATCCTACGACTAGTTTGCGCTCTTAAAGAATAGTGGGCAATTACAGAATTCGAATATGATCCTAACCCTTTAGTAAGGGCACACATTCTGGTACCAAAAACTGACCTGAGCGACTAACCGTTTCACACCTATGCCGAAGATCTGAACTTACCTGTACATAAAAAAGACGCCATGGTAAATGCTGATGTTGAATCAAACTGGCGCATCACTATCGACGTTGTGCTTCTACACGAGCACCGAAATACTCTCCCATCTGGTCCATTCGTTCAGAAAACCACGCCACAGCACTGCGTACACGTGGATTTTCATAAATGCGGTCTCGTAAATAGTAGATAATCACTGGAACGAAGCTTCTATCATTGAAAATTTCAATATATCTCACTTGTATGAAACCAAGAACTAGAACTGATAACAAAAGAGTAAAGTTGATTATACGGATTGACTCATCTTTTTTCACCTATCTATTGGTATGAAATGTTAAATATAGCAACCCTCAAGAAAATGTATTGGCAAGAGAGAGCCGAAGGAAGTTCTGATCGGTCTGGATATCGATAAGATGATTTAGTGGAATGCTGTCATGTAGAACTACTATCCCCGCCTTGGGTAGTTGATGATTTTGACTTTGATATCCATTGAACTTTTGCTTTCATCAAAACTCATTCGTCACCACCCAGGCAATACTAATTTGTAGCATGCTTGCACAAACCATATATTATACCCTCTATCCCGAACTCAGTCTACTCAACTTGAAATATTTATACTAGCAATATCCGTTTTACGGGAACTTACAGCGTATACACAGATCGCGTATAAATCGTAAGCGGGGAGAGCACTGGGAATCTCAAGACCTTTGAAAGACTTCTCAACGTCAAAGAGTTCGTGAAACTTCACGACAGACAATGAACAATCGTTAAGTGCAGCTAGATTAGAATCAATAATGAAACCATCTAACCTGCATAGACCACCAACAGGGACAAGGTGAGATAGAAGACATCAGGCCGATCATCATACTCAATATGTAGCGGCCCTTCTAAACGCCTTGGAGCACCAAATATCGGTGTCACATCCGTCCAATCGTAAATGAACGACTACAATACAGAAGAATCACTAAATCAGAAAAATAAATTACAGGTATGACGAGCAAAACTAACCATTAGCCCATTATCATTCAACGATCGATCTTCCATTCTGGCTACAGCTGCCCCACTCACCCATAACATGATTGTAGGAGTACCAGAAACACCATAGCGTGTGTTAAGCCTGGAAAAGTTTATATTCAGAATGATTGCACTTGTAACTGCGACCACTGAACATGGAACTCGTTTTCCGCTATGTAAACATAGGCAAACAACAATTTTACCAACTTTGCAAACCCAATCACATCAAAACTTGTTGAAATATTTATATGAAGGCTTCGTCCACAGCAAAAAAAAAGTAACTGATTTCAGAAAAGGTTTATCTGATACTTATAACAATGACTACTTGAATTCGAAATGGCAAGGGTGTGAAAAGCACAGCTCAATTTCAACTCATACGCTCGAAGCATGTTTCCAATTTTGAAACCTCTTCTATCAGATCACCAAAGCACCGTTCAATTGTTACAGTCGAGTCTTGCTTCATTTAGTTCAGGGGAATAGGCAAGCATGCACTTCGCATCAGAGGGCTTATAGCGTTTCCGTAGACTGCACTGGGAATTTTACCATTAATGAAAAATATGTTACATCGAGGCGTTGTTATCCATCTCATGCAAATACTACCATGAACATGATATAATAGCTAGAAAGGCAGCTGAATGTAAAGCAAACATTTGTTGCACGACTGAATATTCAGAACCAGGTGTAAAGCTAATCATTACACCTTTGCACCGATCA
>UZAF01019653.1:0-12816 GCA_900617895.1 Haemonchus placei | reverse complement strand
CCCCTTCCCCCCCCCCCCCCTCCCAATGGTTGCCCCTATATCCACGAACGAACAAGAAACAAGAGTGAGGTGGATTGAGTGAGCGCAGGAATGTAACTCTGAGTCAGGGGACGCACGCGATGCCTGCAGGCCCACAGCAGATCGATCTGCTGTCTCACGTCATCACTCCTAGTGGCCTCAACTGGCACTGAAGACGTTGTTGACAGGGGTTGTCAACAACATGAGTATATGGCAACATCAGAAAACTATGTCCAAAGCAATGAAAAACAACATGACTGGCTGGACAGTATCTACATTGCTTTCTCCCTTTCGTAAATGAATCCACTAAACAAAAAATCCGAGACCAGCCGCAATGGTCGTGTAATGTCGTAAAACAGCAAGCATCTCCGGACAGTACGATATAAAAGTGAGATCACGGAAAGGGATCTCACACAAGCGCAAGGCGTTTGCTGAAGTTTAATACAGTGTTTTCTCAAAAGTCCGAGCTCCTAAAAGAGTCCTGGATCCCACGTGAGAATGTGGCTAGCCTAGACGAGCATGGTTCCCAAATTTAGTCCTCGGAACGTATTTCTGGTTTCGGCATCAGTTGACCTTAACCCACCTCCGCCATTACTACTTCAAAGGTGCAGTCGGCGATGAAAATTGTTTCGTTGGTTTACTATCGGTAGGAATCATCGCCCCTGGAAAAGTCACATGGGCATTGTCGGGTCGAAAAGTGGCCGTGGTAGGGCACAATAGAGGCTCAAAAACGGTCCCACCATCCATTGCCGCTCAATACTCCCAAGAGAGGACGCGTCCAGCAGCCTTGTAGGAGCAGGCATCATTCGATGTGGAGCAGTTTTGTTATGAAGGTAGGCAGGTGGCTGATACATGCTGCACGGTACTGTATGTGTTACACTGTTTGGCTGCAGCCTTCTGAGAAAAGAAATGTATTTGATGAACAGCAGCTGGTACGGCACAAAAAGATGCAGCAGCCCTCGGAACGACTAACATTGCAAACGGGAAGCCTTTTTTGTAATCAGCAAACACTACCTCACAGGCCATTTTTAGAGAAAATCGAGATCTCTCGGGGAAGAAAANAAAACTTCAAAAGGGCAAAAGCAGTTCACAGGGGTCTCCTGAGCTTGCAATCCAAAATAGTTCAGTATCAGACGAAAAGCCAGAGGGATATGGTTTGGATAGCCATGTTCACGTAATATTCATATTCAAATATCTAAAAAAATTGAAGCCTATTCAATTCATGATTTCAAAAGGCACAACCCTGAGCCTGGGTGGAGTAGTGACAGGTGGCGTTGTTACCGCAACCATAGCCCCAGAATGAAAGTCCGGATCGATATCCGCCCAGGCCAACGAAGCCTTCCACCCCTCTGGAGTAAATCAATCAGTACCAGACTGTGTAGGAGGATGAAAGCACCGATTTATACATCGGTTGGCCACTGCAATTCATAACGTAAGCCACGTATGCATTCAAACGCAAGCACCATTCTGAATGAAGGTTGTAGGTATGGGCGCACACTGGAATGGGACTGAAAGGTGTCGAAAAGTTACATTACCATTTTTGATATTAACCTATCACTTATGCCCTTTACCTTCAGCACTGACGCTCGTTTGAGAAAGGCTCACACTATTCAGACCTTACTCATTAGCTAGTCTTTGACAACCATAGGCAGGATCAAAGTGTGTCGTTAGGTCAGGGAACGAAGTTTCCGTGCAATGTAAACGGCACAATTCTTGTGCGAAAGAATGGCATACGACATTTTGACAAATAATTGGCAAACAAACAGCAAACACGCACACATGCAAACAATTCGACATTCTTTCGTGACATTGGCCACACAAATATGACTCACGCCGCACGGGAAGTTCGCACTCCAAATTAATATTACGCACTCTTTGAAGGAACAACACTATTCCCTACCAATGGCTACAAATCCGACGTTGAGTCATAGATCGGATCCACCGATCTGTGACCTCAAAGAATAATGAAAATTTCAACAATCCGCCGAAGAGGCAGTTAAGCTTGAACCATTTGAGTACCTCCTACGTAAAGACACAGACGCTCCGAGATTTGAACCGTGACCATGCGTGTGGGATAGTGCGCCACTTGCCAATACATACATCACTTGCCTACTGAGGAGTGATTTGCTGCAAGTTTGTTTGTTTTCGTAAGACCCTTCCTACCTTCATAGAAGTCCGTGCATTGAAGTGGTTCGAAGATCAAAAGTAATCGGATGGTATAAAGTCTATGACATTAACCAACCCCTTTCTAGGATCCACCCAGCATTTGACATCCACTCTGAATAATAATGACCTTTTGGATGCGTATGTGGCTCATACCCATGGTGGCCAATTCATGTGCAAACATGTGCTTTTATCCTCCCAGGCAAGTCTGGTGCTGATTAGCCTACCTTGTAGTGAGGAAAGGTTTGGTTGATCGAGACAAATGTTGAACTGGAATTCGAACCTCAGCCTAAGGGTATATGATGGTGCTCCACTTGCACCTACATCACCTCCAACCAATGGTCGGTTTTGCTTTTTGACTATTGCTGTAGGAATTTGACTATTGCTGTAGGAACAAAGGAGGAATATGAACCCTTACCGTGTCTCTCACCTTCGATAGGTTGTGGTATTAGTTCTTGTAAATCTTGTAAACATCTCCCATCACACTAACTTTCCTATTGTATCATTTTTTCTAAACTCAGAAAAAAATCCACAGTTCTCCACTTAATAGTAGAGTCTCAAGGCTCTATGATAATTGAGATGGCAGTACTAGCTGCTCTTCATCAAGCCATAATGTAGAAGCGTCAGAGTTTGCTCTCGTTGGAACAGTGCAAATGGTAGTACTACTAGTTATCTAGCCCCATCTATCTCTAGTCCAAATAGAAATCAGAAAAACCATAGGTAGTCCACAGGGTGACAACTGATGGGCAGACCCTGAGTAGCCTCTTAATTGGGTCTCCATCAGAGTTGTAGCGAATCGAGAGAGGATGGAGAACGCGGAAAATCGTCTGCTACTTCTCCTTAGAACAAGTTTCTTCTAGCGAAAAAATCGTAAAACAGATGACTTTGATCGGTCATGCATACGGAGAATTGCGATTGATGGTCTTTAGAAGAGATTACTTTCGGAACAATTGAACGCAAACGGGTGTGGACGGGATCGTTCTATTCAAGAACTACTTTCTTGACTTCCACTAAGGAACGTAGAGACATTTTGCATACTTATGCACCAGTGAGTGAGTACCCTTATCTTCTAAGAGCGTTCCATACCGATAAACTGACCCGGAAAATTCACAAGTACGCAGTGGGGTTGAGTCAAGGATCGATCAGTGGATTATGAGGGCAGCAGCCCCATCTTCTGCCAATGCCCCATTCCTATAAAGACCACGGGAGTGAAGTAGACTTTAACTTGATTTCTGGATCGAAAGCAGAATTGATGCGCGTTTAAGACAGGATAGTCACGGGACAGACAGGATGGATAGTATTCTATTCACTGTACTTCCATATGGGACCACCAAACAGTCTATTACAAGGGAATCGGCTGAATAGCACCTGATTTCTCACCTCGCTTCTATGGGATAGTGACAAAACAAGATTTGCTGTCGGAGAGACTCATCACACATGCTAAAAGGCCAAACGAAGGCCAAAGGCTAACAAGCCTACAAATAATGTGAGGCATATACCGACGTTTTTAGTCTCTCCGGTAACATCATTCTTTTTTCTCTCATGCTAAGAAGGGTATTGCTTTTCAGGCACAACTCAAGGGGTCCATAAGGGAAGGCCAATGGAGAACAATGAGTGGAACGAACGGAGAGGTAAAGAATAATTGTACAACCTAAATGATAGAATGATAGCTTACATTTGGAATATGTTTGTTAACAAAATGGGAGGACAACAGTTTCTGTCTGGTTTTGATCAAGTTTGTCTTGGAAATTCGCCCACCGATACAGAGAACGTGCTCGCAGCAGCTGATGATAGGTTCCTTCACCCCTCCTCCATCCCCTCCCACTCCTGATCCTCTTCCTTCGAATTATCGAATCAAACCGTAAAATCTTCGCCAATCTTTCCATGAAAGTAAGCTCAAATTGTTGGATGTTTTCTAAGGAGCGCGGATTACTGTCAGCTTATCGTGATAGCATCTTTCGTTTTCTTCAGTCGGACCTCTCAGATCTCTGATTGAACGATTAAGTAATCCAGTACTCTATCCTCTTTGTATCTAAGCCGTGCTGAGTAGTCTTCATCAAAATGATTAAACAGATTCCAGATTTTATTTTTGCGGAGCCTACTTCTGGTCGTTTTCACTGGATATAACCCAGCCCCGGATCGATAGCTACATACCTGAGCCACCTGAGGTTTCCTTCTCCCTAGGATAGGTCAACTGGTACCAGACTGGTACCTGGACCACATACCTTTCAACTGCTATTACGATTGGGAGCAAAAGTTGAAAGCGGTGCACATCCCAGAATCGGGATTGGTCGACGCTAAAACCTCCAGCTTTTCACCTCTATATTGCCCTAATATCGGCCATGAAATGAGATCCTAAAGTTCCTTCTTCAAGTTCAAAGATGAAAAGGTTCTCAATGGATGCTAGTCTATCCGAACCGCTATCCGCGAACTTATGCCATTAGCTCACTCAATACAACCACTTCTTTCCATCACCCTCCTACTTCTCACACACCTCCTTACACTAGTGGGTGAGAAGCAACATTGATTCGTGCGGATCAGGACAGGCACTCAGCTGATCAGCTGTTTCCGAAAAATCTTTTGTTCTCATATAGAAAGGATACGACTATATGGCAAATGATGATAGGGGGGGGGGGGGGGAGGGATCTTTCCAGGAGTGTTTTTACGGTCCTCTAAAAGTGCCACGAACACCCCAGGAGTGATAAGGAGCTCGGCTCGAGGTTCAGTTTTGTTGACACCAAAGGTGGAACAGCAGGCTTGCAGGGATTTCAGACCAAAAAGTTGAATATCCTATTAAATAAAGCACTGATTTTCGATTTCACAAAAGTAGTCTGCCTTACAATTAGTAGATGAGCCATACTTTTGGAAAATTCTGAAAATGACTTGGGCGGGGGGGCTCTCGCAGTAGGAAGTCTTTTTCAATTATTGTAAAGTTAAGCAAATGTTCGTAGAGAATCTTTGACATTTTTGACGAGACAAAGAAGAGCGCCAGAAAAACCGGAATCGATATAATGAACGAATAGAGAATTGAAGCAGCTGAATAGCCATGACTGAACAATAAAACAGCGACAAATCGAAGAAGAAAACCGGTAAAAAATTATTACAAAAAAGTCTATTCGGCATCAATATGGCCCTCGATTCCGCTTGGTAATGTTAGCAGTAAAGTCAGACACAGGGAGACCTAATAGTCAACAAAGAAATCATCGATAGTCACGTAGTATGAGCGTTAATACAATGCGTTCTGTTGTGTGCGGATCGATTCCCGAGCAATCGAGAGAGCGGCAGTAGGGTGGTGGGCGATGACAACGGGCGTGGAGCGGAGGAGAGAAGGGCAGAGGTGTTTGTTGGCGAAGTGGGCGTCAAAGGATGACTGGCGCTGAAGCAGACTTCGTAACAGATTCCTGCCATCCTGGTTTTCTGTAAGTGCGTATTCAATATCGTCTTTGAAGAAGATCACTGACACTAGCGAAAAATGTAAACATCTCCTGCTTGGTATTTCCTCTCATTCTGTCCCTCCCAGACGCACTTTCGGTTCAGCTGTTAGCAGACCCACAATCAATGCTTGTTTCGCCGCTCTACAGTCATCTTAAACCGCTTACCCTCATGGCGGAAAACAGTCGGGAAACCGGTTTTTATGCCTATTTTGCCGATAACGGGGGTGGTTTTCGAGTCTCTACTAATTAAGTAGAGTAGCTCAGAAGTAATGGCCTCCTTATCGATGGAGCACAGATGGATCGAAGGCAACAACCAAAGCTCCTACTTCCTAGTACGGGGACCTTCGACTACAAGTACTCTTTCGACTCCAGAACTCCTAAGTCTGGTATCAGAGTAGCTAATGGAGTCAGAACAGCAACTAAGTCATCGATTGAATTTTAGACCAGTTCTCTCAGTCCCAGACTAACTATTACAGTAACACTACCCAATGAGAAAGAGTAGCCACCAAACAGTTGGATTTAACACTAAGAGGGCCTGACACAAGACACTGTTCCAAAAACGGAAGAACGAAGGGAAGAAATGGGATGACCAGCTGATGAGGTACCAGCTCAGGGGCCATCGTCAAAAGATTCAGACAGTACTCCTCTACCAGCATACCTTATATGAGAAATAGACGACTTTGAAGCTCAATTACTTTGAATCAAAGCGAGAGCACTGACTCACCTTAGTTTCCCAAATTCGGTCATTTGTTTTTGATGAATGGTTGCTTCCAAACTTTTTTCTAAGTCCTTTTAAATATGAGACAATCCGTAGGCTTATTAATACTAACTAGTAGGTACGATAGAATGGCAAACATAGCTGTAACTTCGTGAAAATCGAAGCATTACGTGCATTTTTGAATTGGAACGTGCGGAATGTCAGATGCGCCTTTGTGATTGATACGCTAGGCTTTGAAAAAACCAAACATTTGGAGACCACATTTTTTTCTTTTTGTTCTGGCGCTGGGTGGTCCACGGTCTGGGTGATCTCAAACGAGAACGTTGCTAAGCACAATCTCCGTCGTCTTCTCGGGGTCGAAGTAATCAACACCCGACCTTTACATACTTTAATTGTTACAGGGAAGCGGCTTTAGAAAGGCGTATTCCAAACAAGCCATTCCATGGCATATCCACACTGAAGTATGTATGCTCGTCTGTTAGGTGACCTTGCCTGCTTCTGACTGCGAATTACACAAATCAGCCGACTCCTAATCCAAGTTACAGTAGTTACAGTATAACACACACACACATACACATAATACAGTAGCGCATAAATCCATCAATATTTACCTGAATAGAGTACGCAATCGAAATGAGAAAGGGTTCGCTCAGTTGCAGAATCTTCAAATAAAGAAAAAAGAAACTGAAAGATATCGGAAAAAAATTGAAGTGTCATGTGATGATGATGAAAATACTGATAGGTCCCATCAAGTTGGACCTGTTTCACCTGCCTGATTGCTATATATATGTTAGAGGCCTCAAGGGATGAGCAGATCGGAGACGTTTTATAAACATCCGGTGAGGCCACCCAGATGTGTCCCATGTGGTCTAGTGGTTAGGATTCGTGGTTTTCACCCACGCGGCCCGGGTTCGATTCCCGGCATGGGAATATGTTTTGGTTTTTAGCAATCATGATCAAGAATTCGTAATAGAGGAATAATTTTGCAATTGTAACAAACGGAATGGCACTAGTTGTTGGGCTCTTGATGGCAACCTTTCACTGACCAGGTCTTGATATAGAGTCCACAAGTTTGTGTTAGGAATAGATCTAATAATTCCGGAGCTAATTTTGTCTTTTTGGAGGAACATCAATAAATTTCAGATTAATAGTATTGCGGTGCGAGATTGAACAACATGTAAACAGAATAAAAAATATGTGACCTGGGAATAAGGGTGGATTGCCGAGGGCCATAGAGATGCTAGAAAAGGGGTCTTCACAGTAGGTTGTTGATCGATAAATAGTACAAGTGGCAACTGGCTGTGCTTTGGTAGGGCCCAGGCATCTCAATGCTGGAAATTTGAGACAAAGAAGCGAATTTGTGGTTTCAGTGAGCTTCCGACTGCTGGAGTTATTTTGAGTTTGACTTGCATGTTTTTCATATGTCCCTGGGGACTACTTACACGGCTGATGCGCCAGTACATGGCAATAGTGACAGATGGGACTGTCAGATTCCCAACGGGGTTCTCGGGCCAAAGCATCTAATACCAGAAATAATAAACGTAGCTGTGAGGCGAGACCTACGAAAAGGGTGTGATTCGCAAGATGGAATAGCGAAATTCGCCAAGCCGCCACCCAATTTGGAGGTTAATCGGTACGGTCGTAAAGGACAGTCAACCTGTTTACCGTATATATCAAATATTGGAAGGCTCTCAGCAGCGCCGTCGAAGATTTTCCAAAGAGGGATCGGCATGATCGAACCAGGGGCCACTGAAGTATTCGTACCCACTCCATCACTTTTCAACGTTTACAGGGCTACTTCAGAGAGAATCCCCTGTGGGTCTGAGCTTTTTACGAAAAAAGGTGTGGTAACTTGTATCCGAACAGCGTACCGTTTCAGGACAGATCAAAGTTTACAGGGGCTCCCGCTGCACTAACCGTAAATGGAAAAAAAGCGGAGCTCTAGAAACAGGTTCTTTTCTTCTACCAACACATTCCATCAATTGATAAAGATAATGCGGAGACAGTGACGTTTGTACTAAGGGTCTGGAAAATACCATGAAAAGAATACCCTTCATAAGGAAAAGACATAGTATTACTGATCTCACAGCACAGCTGGCTTCTTTTCACGGGGTGATGCTCCACGTTGGAGCTCGGTGACGCATATCCTGTGATGTCCGCCACCTGCGTGCCCGCTTCGACACGCCCTTCTCTAACCAATAAGTGACAAGAGGGACGTGTTAAACAAACTTGGAGCTCCCGTTGCACCCTTTTTAGACGGGTGACGCTGTGACAACACCGAACAAAGCTTCTTGGGGCGCCTCTGATTCCTCGAATCGAGAAGTTGCAGGACCAACCTCAGCTAGCCCCTTAACCGACGAGAACGATTAGTCCTGGTGACAAAAACTTCCTTAAAATCAATCAACCGGAAAATCATTAACGAGAAGTTAAGAAGAGAGAGTTTTGATTGGAAGGACGTTGTGTAAAGCATATGTGTTTGCCTAATTTTTGAACGGATGACACACTGTTTGGATGCAGAACCAGTTTTAGAAGAATCTTTGAATGGATACGACTTCAACCGGTCTGAAAGTAGTGGCAAGTAAAATTTTGATGAATATAGAGGTACAAAGCTGGTTACTGGGCGTCTCTTTGATTGTCTACAAATCTGAGTATGTGGTGGAACCAGTGCCCATCTAGGCGATTGGCATAGTGACAACACAAAAATAGCATCCTCGATCGTCTTAGAGAAAATTAGACAGATGGATTTAGTGTTACTAGTTTAGTTATTGCTCAAATTTGTGGAAGATCAAAGAGACGCTCATGAACCAGCTCTGCACGTCTTTTTTACATTTAAAAATATCGTTTGTCAGTACATTGGGACTGATCACAGTCGTGCCCAGTTGAAGGTGGTGGGAATTCGATTTCTGACCAGCGTGTCCGCACCAGCCAAAGAAGTCAGCTTTCATAGAGAAGATGTATGTTCTTTAGGTGGTACAGACAAATACGATTCGAGAACATTCCCAAAAATGGCCACATACTCTGCAATGCTTAAGGGAACAAGGAATTGAAGTTGTGGGAACCTATCAGTCAAAAAACCTCACATAAAAAGCCATTTCAGTACCATACGGGTGCGACGTATTCCGAAATCATGAGCATTGCACTTTTTGAAACACAAAATGTGATTCTAGTGTGGAGTGGGTTTGAAACTGGACAACTAGATAAACACTGCGGGCAATTGCTCTATCTTATTGAACTATAGGAGCAAAGAGCGGGTGATTTCCGATTACCTCGGCGCTAAGTTTCACACATTTCACGTTCATACAGTTATCAGCGGCCGATAGCAGGCCGTGAAAATCAGCCCTTTAATGACAAACTTTGATGGAGATTACGATTAGGACGACAAGATGTGTCGATAGAATCAGCGGCTTCATAAAGTGTTGAATCTCGAGTGGCAGGAATGACGGGGCCGAGGTTGCCGACCGGAAAAGGTTGCAGGAACGGCAGGCGTGGTAACTCTATAAACTCGGATTACGATGATTACATTTACAGACATCAAGCAACACCTGTGATTTTGCCTCCTGCAGCCGGTTCACCCAGTCACTCAAGCTTCATTTAAAACAAAAAATTGACTGATTTTCAACTTTATCTTTTCATTTTCTCGCGATCTGCTTGAAACTTTGATTTTGAAGACGATGTTTTGCAAGATAATAGTGAGTAGTTTTTTTTGGAACTGGATTTTCATTGATATAGGGGTTACATCGTTGAATGCACTGTTTGATTCCAACGGCCTCACTTTCGAGTTGTTGCTTTACTTTGGGATGGGTGAACTTATGGTAGCAGTTAGGGAAAGATGTACTCAAGCTGGTAGTTGATACAGGTAACCTCTTTTTGATTGGAATAATTGAGTTCAGAAGGGTGTCTTTCGGGTATTTGCGTGGACCCGGAAGGAGCGAACTCATTTTTGAACTCTATTGCCCCCCCCCCCACCCCCTACTATTGGGAAATGCGACGGAATTTGAAGCTCATGGAAAGAAATCACGAGGAGCTCTGCAGAAAAGGTGAAAGGATGTGATCAAAAATAATCCAGTTGAAGGCCATTGTGATAAGATGCACTAGTGCAAAGGAAGTGACGACGACCAAAAGAAAGCTGCCGACCCTGCGACGGCGTAGGATCGGAGGGAGGGAAAAAAAAAGAAGAGCAGGAGACGGAACGAATATGTGTTAGCAACTTCAAAAAGTTGCGGTCAAGTTGTTGCCAGGGGAAGGGAGCCTTCCGGAAGGCTGTGTATACGTATGCGACTGACGATGACGTACGCGGTAACTGCGAATGCGAATACGGTGACGTACGCGGTAACTGCCTATGCTGACAGTAGTACTGAAGACGAGCTGAGGACAACGATGCTGACGACGTATTAATGCGCGCCCTCCCGCTGGCTCCGGACCGCGGCAAAGTGCTTACGAGCGCATTCTTGTATATGAGGCCTCGTTGTTGCGTCGTATCTCTGACGGGAGAGACACTGAGGTAGCATGAGGCAATTAGAGAAAAGATCCCATTGTTACATTCACCCTATCACGCTCGTTTAGTGAAGGGAGAAGAACGTTCTCAGCCATCTCCTTTCTCACTTAGGCCTAGTAGAGTAAGTTCAGAGTGAGATTTAAGTATCCAGAGTCATTACTCTGGGATGACGCCATGGATTCGACCTAAGCTCTTCGTAATCAAATCTGGCGGTCCTCTTGAGTAGGTTAGCTCAATTCACAAATTTTGTGTTCAAACTGCTACCAGCGCTGGCTAGGAATATTGTCAAAATCACTAACTTTCGCCTATGCTGAGGAAATACCGGAGCTCCTGAGGGAATCGTACTATGACTATCAGAGGTGGCCAAGCGTGAGAGTGCCTGGAAGAGATATTGNGATGACGCCATGGATTCGACCTAAGCTCTTCGTAATCAAATCTGGCGGTCCTCTTGAGTAGGTTAGCTCAATTCACAAATTTTGTGTTCAAACTGAACCAGCGCTGGCTAGGAATATTGTCAAAATCACTAACTTTCGCCTATCGATATCCTTTCATCCCTTCTCGAAATAAAAGAGAGATGGTTCAGTGAATTGTGGTCTCTGTGTGCATTTCTCGACACCACCAACTCTAACACTTCTAGCGGCAGCCATCCTTTTGTGTACACCTAGAAAGTGAACTAAATTTCGATGTATACACGGCGCATCTCTAACTTTTTCAGTGTATATATATATATATATATATTTAATTAGGAGCCAAGATGGAGTGGTGGCACGTGGCGCACTATCTTACCAGCCCGGTCACGGTTTCGAATCTCGAATCGATACCCGCCTTGGCCAACCAGGTCTTCCATTCCTCCAGTGTTGGATAGTTGGTACCAGAGTTGTCTGGGAGGATAAGAACTCTAACTTGCACACCGGCTGACCACCCCAGTTCATGTGTAGCCCACATACGCATTCAATACGCCACTACGATTGTGAGTGGAATTCGAATGCGCGAGACATCATTTAGACGGAACTGTTTGACTTTTTCTCCAATCTCTCCAATACTTTTTTATCCTTTGTATACGTTAAAAAAATCACACAAAGAAAGGTGTAAAAGAGGGAACTTCAGAAAAGACGAAGAGCAGTCTTTCAGATCTAGTAAGGTGCTTGATAGCGACTGAATTATTGTTTGCTCGTTTTGAAGTTTCCAGCTTTTTCCGGCAACCTTTCGAAATTTTTCCGAGAATTTATTTTCATGAATGATTGAACGTTCTAAAAAGGTGAAAAAGCGATGCAGCAGTCTAATGCCTGCACGCTTTTAACACGAGCGTTTATTAGAGAAACATCTAGGTTTTTTCGGTATTATCGCTCTTTCCCTTGGGAAGTGTCCACCATATTTTTATGATCCGTTTAGAACTCACCGCAGTTGTGAGAGAATTGCGATACATGAAGTGTGAGAATTAGGAGAATGGCTAAGTTATCTATCGTCAAAGAATCTCTTTTGAGATATTGGAAGAGAATCTCGATACACTTTGGATATTGAATTCGGGATTCAATTGAAATAATCTTCTCGCTTTCCGTAACAGAAGTAGGTCTGGAAAGCGATCTTCATGCTTTTGTGCTCTATCACTTCGAGAAAGGTTGGAAGGTGGCGCAGTCATGAGGTGATCTCAACAAACTTGTCGGCAATGGAACAGTCAGCCAAAGCCGAATAAAAATTGGAATCTGCTTCTACGATCGAAGGGAGGGAAAAGAAAAAAAAAGAAGAACAGGAGACGGAACGAATATGTGTTAGCAACTTCAAAAATCTGCGGTCAAGTTGACGCCAGCGGGTAGGGAGCCTTCCGGAAGGCTATGTATGCGGCTGCGACTGACGATGACGTACGCGAGAACTGCGATTGCGAACTGCCTACACTGACAGTAATGCTGAGGACGTGTTAATGCGCGGTATGCTGAGAACTGAAGACATCAATGCGCGGTAATGCTGACGACGTATTAATGCGCGCCCTC
>UZAF01019652.1:0-20326 GCA_900617895.1 Haemonchus placei | reverse complement strand
TCTTTGTGCTAGTTTCACACGACTGTTGCTCTTGTAGTAAATAATAATAATAATAATATGTCGTTGCAGAATAACAATCGGTCGTAGAACCGTTTGCAGTAAAAACACTTTTCAAATGCACCCTTTTATTTGTAATTTGTACATTTGTTAAGCAAATTACTCAAATTACATCCTCAGAAACGTTATCAAAACTTTTCAATCGACAAGTATTTATTTCTGCTTTGTATATCTTTAAAACTATTTCACAATCTTCTCTACTTCGTTATTTATCCATTCGTGACACCATTATCGTCCACCAACTGAAGGTGTTAACCGAGTCCATACAGACAGATGGCTGAAAAAATGAGAATCATTACAGTCAATTGAAGAAGTAAAAAAGCAGGAAATGACGTCTGTTTACCATGAGAACGAAACGAAAGTAAAACTCTTAATCTTTGAACATAAATTTGATAGTGCCCACTTGGGATCACGTCAAACAAGAAGCACTCAGTACTAGTTGGCCTTGATTCTCAGAAATAGGGGATTCATTCGTAAAAGGAAATGGGAGGATGGGAACCGTTTGTGCGGCTATGACACCAGGACGCTTGGGATGTCCAGTGAACGTCAAAGCATGGGCGAATTCCGATGGGTTACCCTGTTAGCAAACATTATAGCGAAGCCTTGAAAAAGTAATATTGGTTTTCTGAAACTGGCCCATCACTTTTTATTTACAAAAACAATCAACAATCTAAGCAGATGCTTGTACCTCATTTACCTAATCAAATTTTGCAAAAATCATCGAAGATGTGAAATATTTGGCATCGACTGGAGGATTGAGCTTTGCCAACAAGGAGAGGAGTACGGTTAGTGCAAAAACATATTATTCATAGTGCTCATGACTTTCCAACAGAGAGCTTTTATTTGCAGACTGCCCTAGCCAGATAATAGAGCCAAGACAGTTTTTATTTCGAGTAAATGAAAAAAGGCGTCAAATTTATTAAGCGACAGGTGAAAAGACAAAACTCAAAAGGGTTTTACTCCCACTGTTTTGCATGAGTAATGAAATATTTGCATAATTTCAGCTGAAATAAACTCTGTTGGTCAAGATCAGCATCAGAA
The DNA here is from genome assembly GCA_900617895.1 of Haemonchus placei. Taxonomy (NCBI): domain Eukaryota; kingdom Metazoa; phylum Nematoda; class Chromadorea; order Rhabditida; family Trichostrongylidae; genus Haemonchus; species Haemonchus placei. The sequence continues at coordinate 19,228 of UZAF01019652.1, read as the reverse complement.
CTGCCAAATATAAGGAAAACAGAAAGCAAGGGAATCCATTAAGTCTTTCTTGTTTCCTCATGACAGCTACTCTTCCGAGTTGGACCAATCCGGGATTTCTCACTTGAATCCTCCTCTCTTTTTGTAAAACTATCAATTTGTGAAGAAGAATTTCAGGATGAAACTTCTCATTCTACTTCTCATCACAGTCACAGCGGCCCATCACGGCTTCATATGGATGGAGCTTTTCCATCCGCCATTCTTGATGAGAGTTAGCTGGCCTGCTCAACAGGACTATTACGAAATTCTTCACAATCAAAAAATGACAATCGCTCAGCAGAAGCAGCAAATCATGGTTTGGGCAAAGAAAAACAAAATCATGGTAAGGATGTCATTACTAGAAAGTCAACACCACTCCAAAGAGAAAAATTTCCAGAAAGAAGTGATGAGCTTCTTTTCAAAATTCGAGAAGCGCATGGAGAAAATGAACCAGAATCTAGCCAAGCTGGTTAGCGAGTTACCAAAAGCTGTCAAAAATCTCACAAAAATTATGAAGAATGAGAAGCAGACAATGCCAGACATGATGGAAGCCGTGCACAAACTCCATTGGGAACATCCACAGGTGAGCAGAAACAACAAGTTCTTCAGGCACGGGCACAGGAAGCTAGTGATAGTTCACAGAAGAATCTTGAAGACTGACTCTTTCCAGGTATTCCATGTGTTGATGGCTGCTATTATGGAAGTCATGCGAAAACACGGCCCTCATGGTCCTCATGGACCACACCCAAGGCCGCATGACGGACCTTTCCCATTTGATGGTCCTCATTCATGGGGTCATCACTGGGAACAGCCCTGGGAAAAGCCTTGGCACAGAAGATGGGATGATGGATCTTTTGGTGGCTGGCCACAAGGGCCACAAGGGCATTTTCCATACGGTCATGAAGAACCGTGGAACAGAGAAGGATGGCAGCATGGACCACACAACGGTTTCCAACCTTCGATGGGTCCCGCGGGAATGCTATAAACCAATTCTCTCATAACATCGAACTTAGGTATGACGTTGAACTACTTTGTCGCCTGGGCGTTTAGTTTACAGTAATTTAACAACTTCACACAGAACGTTCGAATTTTGCAGAGTTAGAGCACGGAATGGTACGCAAGGTTCAAAGGGTCTTGATTAGTTCCCGTAGCACATTTCGCCATTGTGTGCCGTTTCTCAATACTAATAAATACTTTTAAANTGCTATGCCGCTTTCAGAAACGCGGTGTGCGCACGAGCATTTTCGAAAACCTCAAAGCTAATTGAGTTCTTCTTGATTAAGCTCTGTACCAAACCCCTCTAAACGAGACAGAAATTGTTCGAAGGGTTCCATAGACGTGATCGATATGACAGAAACCGTTAGAAGTCGCAATAGTTCCACGACCGAAAACAAATGAAGTCTCGCCAAAATTTCACGATTGATTCGGGCAGAATTGTCTGGACTGACAAAAAGATTGAAAACAAGAATGTCTACCGCATAGGTCGTCATGTACGTTAGGAGAATCTGATATTCATGACGCTTTTTTGATTTGAGAGGAAGTATCCGCAAGCTACACAAGCGCTAGAAACTTCAACGATCGTTCGTGGATGTGGTGTTCGTGGCGCATCCAAAAGAGAGATTGGTTGATGCTTACTGCCCGGTGCCAAATGAGATGGGATAATAATTGGGATACCACGACCTTTTGCCCCATTCCTACCCTAAGATGACATATTACATAGCAACGATGAGCTTATCCCAGATTGATGACGATACAACAACATTCACTTGGACTTGATGATTTGGATCAACGGGTTTCTAATCAAAATCAGTTCAAAATCCTTATACCCTTCAGTGATTCCATTATAACGTTGCAAAAGATCAATTCCTTAATTAACAAAGTACCAAACTAGTTGAGGATAACGTCATGCATGCCATGTCAACATGGAACTCGATCTCGTTCCTAACTGAAAGTTGCGCCCAACGCAAATATTCAATGAAAGGTAAGGCAAAAAGGTTGACTTCTGATCTGAGCGCCAGCAACGTCAGGTATGCGGCCGTTCGTCCTCAGCTTCGTAACTCTAGGAGCCATATACAACACTGTCGTCAACTGCTGCATAATTCTCAGTAGGTTTAACCGGCAGTCTCTCTACACAGTCGTTAGATTAATTTAAAATTATGCTTATTCATCGACATACAGTAGCGCTCAAAAGTCTTCGGTGAAATGATTCTTCAGCCGTACTTTTCAGTCGTAACTCCTTTCCTACTGTATCTAATCATGCGAAATTTCTATATTTGGAGCGTGGGCGTATTGTGAATATTTACCACTAACAACCTGCAATCTGATCATGTTCCAGGTATTCCAAAGAGCATGAACTTAAAATTGACTGAAAATACAGATGATGATCCTTCTAGAATCTCTTTCCTTTTTGTCCTGTCTAAAGTGTACGAGCGGTAATGCCGAATACAAAAGATGAGAAAAACGCTCATACGGTGCGAATAAGTGGAGACGTCAACAACTTTTCTTTTAGCAAAATGTGCTACCGCAACAGCCACCCTGCTCTAACTGTGGATATTACAGCTTTGCAATCAAATTGTGTTGGGTAGGGTGGAATGTGCTTTAGTTAAACATATCCAAATTTCGTGTCATTCGGTCCACTAAGAAAAACGTTATGAACGAAAAAGCGTCGAAGCTTTTCACCGAAGACTTTTGAGCGCTACTGTATTTCACGATTCTCTTTTACTACATTATGGGAAAACCCTTACCTTATTTCTCGCTTTATAACTTATGAATCAATCCATTTCTATACAAAAGGTGGGTAGCCACAGATAAAGGAAACTTAATCATAAAAAATACCTTCAAATCCTGAATACTGACTGTCAGAGTCAAACACAACATAATCAATAAATAAAAACACACAATACCGAAGAGACATTCAGTTCATGGCTTAACTTCTGTCGAAATGAATTCCTTGAAGGATTGTGTGATCATTTATTCTTTAATCGATAACAAAGTAATGACCAAAATAGGAAATTCCAGAAATCATCAGCTTGATATTCGCTTCTAATTAAGATTTTCATTGATAAAATGAAACGGAACTAACTCAGTCCCCACACAACCACCGATGAATTGATATTCGATTTCAGATCGTGAAGATTTCCTACGAGAACAAGCCAGATTATACAAGACTCTTCTGGAAAACTACAATCAACGATTACCACCTGTTACTACTATCGGTATACAACTTACATTTAATTTTATAGGCCTGGCAATTTCCCTTTTCAAATTCCTTTCAAATTTAATTCTCCCTTTCAATTCTAACGGGCCTCAGAACTGCTCTACGCACTTATATGAATGCTATATGGTCAGTCATATAACTTGTATGACTGACGCATTCCAAAACCTTCCTGCCTTTCAAAAATCAATTAAGCCTTTACCGTCTGTAAGATTTGTAGTACAGATCGATCAATATCCGACATATTTAACTCATATGAGGAAGAGAAAAGTGGGAAAGCTAGGCGGAAGGCTACAACTTCGCTGTTTGGCAAATGACTGATTGGGCTCCTGAAAGGAATCAAATGCGTGATGCATCAGAGAAAGCATGTTGATCAACGACGAACGCGCTAATTCTTCTTGCTCCCTTGGTCACTGCGCTCTCACTAGTTTTACAGGGTCTTATTCAGGTAATAAATCTGAAAGGATCGATCTCCCCCGATTCGAAGTAACGGTAACACTGCTATTCCTGAAACTTATTCGCATGGTTAGTTGAATTCACTGGTCGATTTTCGTAAATTTCATCTCATTCAATACACCATCTCATTCAATTCACCATTTAAGGTCGAAACGGAAGCGAAGGTGGACTTTTTATTCGATTATCAGATGGTAAGCATTCATGCCAACGAAGTTCTTGAAAATAATCGTTACCAGCTACAAGTGGAATTCGCAATTCCAAACCTACTTAGTAATAGCAAGACGCACAACCCAAAAACCGACTTTGAACTTCCAATACCACTACATTTTGAGTTGAACCAACGTAAGCCAGAACTAATTTCCCTTCTAGCTGTGGGCTCCGATAAAAATCTTTTCAAGAATGTTGAGAGGAATATGGAAGAAAACAAATGATTTTTAAAATAGTTCTTCATAAAAGTGCAGCTAACACTGTTATGACACAAGTACTCGAAAGTCCCAGACTACGGTGAACGTGGCCAATGATTCCAATAAACGAAAACCTCTTGAGCAATGGCAGATCCATTCTAGGTGTTTGGAGCTCCTGGATACGTGCTAAAGTAGCGAGCTACCGCCCAGAGAACGGGTTTCGGTCTTAATCACCCTTGTAGCGTCGTCGTCACTTTCATTACTATTCAGAGTTGGATCGATGAACGTCTGAAATGGTCACCCGATGATTACTGTGGAATCACGCATCTTTATGTGGGCTTCGAAGACATTTGGATCCCGGAAGTCTCCATCGTTGAAGCGTGAGTTCCCAGGGATGTTATTGGTCCAACAGTTATCGATCGAATCTGATTCGTATATCGCCGAGTATACACGCTCATATGTAGTCACCGTAATCGATAACGATCCCAAAAAGCCAAGAGAGTGTAAAATAGTAATAAGGATGGTAATAGATTCGTAGTAGATTCTACGAGAGATGGCAGGAGCAACTCGATGTTGCCCTGGAACTATGCACCAAGTTGCGTATTTGCCTGGGGTGAAAACGAACCTATCGACACACTCGCGATGGTCTAGTGAATGTTGCTTTCGATAGATGATAAGATTATGCCATAATTTTCAGGCACTCATCACAAGACTTTCGTGAAGACTACCAAAAGCACGTATGGGTACGTTTTAATTATTAGTTAAAGTCATCGTTGATTATATAAACGAGGCATATACCTAGATAAACAACACCGGCGAACTTATGGCTTTTGTTCCGACGTTCACATCAACGCTATGCGCATTTCAGGTAGGAAAGCGTGAGGATCCTAGAACGTTCCTCAATCATACTGTTTAGGTACAAGACTTTCCCTTCGACGAGCAACATTGCGCTGTCAAATTGATGCCGCAGTCATTTTCACCTCAGGAATACGGAATCCAAACGAAACTCGGTCCAGATCTTACGACTGCATTGGATTCACTGGTTCCAAAATTAATATATACATTTCGTTTCAGTATTAATTGACAATTGTATGAAATGATAAATCTAAGTGTGTTCGAGGGTAATGGAGAATGGAAAGTGATGAACATTTCGATGGAAAAACAGTTCAGTGACACGGGCGATATTGCGACGGACTACGAAGTTGTCAGTATTGGTATCAATTCGAAATTTTGAAAACTGATTCACATCACATTTGAATTCTATTAATTCAAAGTTTAATCATATTAAATTAATCGCATCAGCCACTTGCAGACCTAGGGGAACCTATGCATTCAAAGAGCTCTTTGAGTTTCGAAGTTAAAAACGTTAGCATCACAGAAGTATTATTCCTAGAAAGACTAGGGTGTAGTCAGGAGAATTTTTCGGAAAATTTTCCTAAAGCTCAGCACATATGCTGATTTTGTAAACATTTGCACGTGCAAATGGTGATCATCTAATCTCCCATTCCAGAGTAGCTATATGTTCCTTATGAAGCGAAATCCATCATTCTATCTCTCAATGATCATTGCTCCATCATTCGTCATCAATGTACTCTCAATTTTGGGAGTGTTTTTAAAGGCTGCTGATAGCATGGGAAAGGTAAGTATAAATTATGACATAGCCATGCAATCTGTAAAATGTTGAGATCGCTGACAGAAAATTTTCTTTTCTCCCGGTAGAGCAGGATGAGAACAAAGGAGCATTGGGTTTAGGAGAAAGGACAAAAACTCGGTGCAGCATTTGTAAATCAGCTCAGAGCAATCATTCTGCTACAATTTCCCATTCCATTTTCGGAGGGTCAATACAACAGTGGATTGCTCCTTCTCACTGCCAATCATTTGGTATCACAGTTACCAGAACGGGCAAGTTGTCTTTAGGAAACGGGTATCTACCCTCCTAGCAGCCATTCACACGAAATTCATGCGAATTCTTTCGTCACTTAAGACATGGTCCAAGGTACCAGAGTTTTTAGCCGCAGCCCTAGCATTTGTATGATATGAATCAAAGCGAAATGAGCGCAAGGTTTCGGTAGTTACTTATGTACGTGTTCAGCTCGGAATGGCTTTGACGAATATTATGTCACTGACATTTGTACTTGGAATACTAGCCACTACTTTGCCGAAGACCGAACAATTGCCTAGAATCGGTGAGTACTCCAATATACACTAATTAACAGTGGTGATTAGTAATCAGACTTTTCTGATTAGACTTTTCTACTAGAATTTTTCTACTGGAACTTTAGCAAGTATTCAGATCAGACCTATCCAAAAATGGTGTGTAACGGGCCTTTTCTGAGCAGGTCTGGCCTGGTCACTCATTTCCTTAAGTATTCAACGTGATCAGTCGATCAGCCACACCATCACATATATGTCGTAACCTTAGAACCTGCCGAGGCACAACATTTGAAAGACATGGATAACAAATGACAATCCGTGACAGCCTTAACCGCTAGATCCAGATCCGTTCGCACGGATGATTAAGAACCGTTTCTCCGCTTATTTATGCCGCTATACATGGAAAACTGAAGCAAAGCATTCGGTAATATTAAGTGTGGATACTGAGTTGAAAAAGGACATTTATATTGAAGAAGCACTCCACGTAGACCATCTCCTTTTTTGTGAGTTAAAGGAAAAGTCCTCAATCCTAGCGGATATGATGGAACGCCTCGGGTTCACACAAGCCGTTCGACATCTACAGGAGCATGGAATCGGAAAACCCCTTTCTGGTGGGTCTGAAAGCTTCCAACGGAAAATATGCATCAGAAATGTGAGATCTATCCAGTATGAACTCTATTGAAGTGCAATCCTAGAGATGTCAAGTGTTATGCTTCCACACTGTCTGCTAGTCTCCATCCAATCCTCTTTCCTCGCCCAACCAGAAGTCGTTCCTAAGCATTTGATGATTCTGGATGAGGACAGCATTCAATTCACGAAGTTGTCATAATATTTTCGACAGAAGCAATTCAGTACGTGTAAACGAAATGAGACTTGCACCCGGAGCAACTTCCTGTTGGTACTTGGAAGCAGTGCTGCGCCACTTCCCATCTCGAAAACAGAGGCCAATTGGCTCCGTATCTTCGCAAAAACGTAGGAGTGAGATTCGTTTTTTCTCTTGAGGATGCTCGAACCCAGATAGCGATAATACCACAACCCGAAGTTGTACGATGCTGTACCACGCGACGACGACCCTGGATTCTGAAAACGCAGCAGCTCTCTTCCTTATTGAAGGAATCAACGATTTCTTCTCCGTTGATGGCAAAGTTTACTTTTGTGATACCAATCTCCCTAAGCGATTTGAAATGCCATGAAACTAAAATCTCTTGCGCTACCGTACTCTCTGCTACTGTAGGCTTTCTTCTACAGGTATATACGTCGTGGTGAATTTGAGCATTATGGTAGCAGCGTTGATCATTGTCCTGACATTGCCGCACGTAACGAGAAGGATATTCTCGCGTATCGGCATGGCAGATGACTTCAAAGGAGAGATAAGGTGAGTTTTGCTGGGATATGTTCCGTGACTGAAACCCATAGCTAGAAAGCGGTGTCGAACACGAAAAGACTCCAATTTTGAAGAAAACATTTTCTAGAGCGTGCTCTCTTTCAGTAAAAAGAAACAGGAAAAGCCGTACATGACGCTGAACTTTGTTGCGTTCGTGCTGTTGGAGCTTGCGAATCTCATTAATTTTCTCATACTTGTAATTTAATAAACATTATTCAATTATGTTCGCCAGTCTGTTAGAGTATGGTATAGCGAATAATGAAGTTTCAAGTAAATTACTATCGAGAAAGCTCACTTACAAGTGGCTTAATGTGGGAATTAATAGAGCAATCAAAACGACCCCAAAAAACGCAGATTAGCTAGACCATTAGTTTGATAGATAATGAGGAAAGTAATGAGAACCTAGCTACTCTGCGTTTTCTGGGACCGTTTTCCGGTAACAATGTCATATCGATGTGATGTATGTGTGTATGAAAATCTTTTTCGTTAGGACTATTGAGAAAATATCAGCCTGGAAACGGAAATGCCAACTTAGTGAGAACGACGACTTCACTTATCGGGAATCAGATACGGTCGCAGCGCCGCAAAACCATTTCACAGCATAAAAGAAGTGTAGAAGCAAGGAAGTATGTACCACCGAAAGTTAAGTCAACTGTCAGTCTGAGAAGTCACGCCCTGAAGAAAGTCAAAATAAGCAAAACTGCTGACGTGAATTGGTCTCAAAAAACTTTCAAATGAAGGACCTGCTGGAAGCAAAAGTTCGACTGTAGAAGAAGATGCAGACGATTCTAAGAAGTCGTCGCAAGTCGAAGAACGAGAGTTTCCCTCGTTTTCCCTGCGCTAGGAGATCGGCCCTTTCCTAGAGAGCACGGTAGCGTTTGGCCTTCAGAGAATCGGAACAATCACGAGCTTATGAGAATTTGCAAAGAAAGGGGATGATACCAATCCTTTAAGATCCGTCACAGAATCTATTCATTGCAACTCTTTAAAATTTCTAGAAACGAGCGAATTTCACAGGTATCAAAGGTACTACTTACCCACGTGAGAAGCTAGACCTTTTCTAACAGATCTGATCTGAAGAAAATTTTCAAAAGTTTTCAACGTGTAGTGGAGAAGACCAACCTTCACACTCATGCCGTAACTTAGTACACGTTGGAACACTACATGAGAAACTCGAAAAAGGTTTTCCACAGGTGGTGCCAGACTCAATTATTCACCAGCTTCAGAACGTACTAGTACAGACGATTTGTAAGATATACAGCCTCACGGTTCTCCACTGACTTATGCCTTCACTGCGAAGGAACCCTTCAGTAATAGCAAGGATTACTCCACTTCCAGGAACTGCCATTGCTGGAAGGGTTCCTTTGCAATAACGGCACAAATTAGTGGAGAACAAGTTAGGCTCCCATGCCAGACAAGCGACCCACGTTGGTAACCACCGCCTTCTCAGCGAACTGGAGAAGAGGGACCATCTTAATGATATGGTGAAAACCTTGAGTTCGTTCAATCCGTTAAAGGACTACAGATGCACATCATCGGAAAGGCTTATACTCAGGTGGATCCAACTGCTGATGGACCTCCATCACCACTTGTGGGATCCACTAAGTAATAACTTTTCTGATGGATGCTGCTGTAGATCCTCCATCTTGAATTGTGATCTATGAATAAAAACCCTACTGAAGTGTGCTCCTGAACGCTCTGCGATGCTACTGATGATTTTCACTTTTGGAACCTGTATTTCTGATTGCTTCTCATCATGTAATTCTCGAAATTGAAGATGAAATCAGCCTCGGAATCGCTCTAAGCAACGGGAATTCACTGTAACTATTGAAACTATGAATTGTAACAACTTCGATGCTGTCGTTAGGCAACAACTTTATTCGTAGTAGCCGTATGGTCCATATCTATACCTTCTCTATCTTATTGTCCATATCCATACGATCTATATCCAAATGGGCCGTATCCATTTATTCTGTGTCCGAAATATGGCCCGTTTCCATATATGAATCTGTAGCCGAAAGGACCATACGATGCACCTCCGAGTGCTGGATCCGAAGTGATCAGTTTGTCAGTAGTACCTTTATCCTGAACATGGCAAAAAACCATTTTATATATGTGACTACGAATTTCGATGAATAGAAAATTAGATACAAATTAACTTGAATTTCTGAATACCACGGGATATCACAGAAACATAACAGAAAGGACCAACTCATCCAGTCCTCTGAATGCAGGAAACACGAACAATCCCCGTATGGAAGCACCTTCACGCTTTCAGTTCCAATAGGCGGCATCGTTTGCGGTCTTTACCCTCTACCGCACCTTGGCCTTCACGCTTTCAGTTCCAATAGGCGGCATCGTTTGCGGTCTTTACCCTCTACCGCACCATGGATTAATAAGATCCTTGTTGGTTATAATCCCCTTTGAAAGCCTTCGATTTACAACAGATCAAGGGAGAATAGTCAGTGCACCCAGAGCTAGGCAAGAACAGAGGCCACTCCGAGCGCTGTCGATGGTTCAAGAGGGTAACCGAGAATGGCAATCAATTGTGTAGATGAAAGACCATCAAACCACTGATACTCTGTTCTCGAAGAGTTCCCTGCTCTATTGAGGAACTCTCTGTCAACCTTCACTTTCTGCATCCCTAGGGGCTTGATTTTCCAAGAAACTTCCCGATAACTCCAGGGTACTGATAACATTTCCAGTAGCTTCGACTAATAAGTAAGTTATAAAGGTCTTTACCATTATTGGAGTTGCTGCGATCAATACAAAGAGAGCGGACAGAAGATGAAGGACATACATCTGAAAAAGTTCACTGTCTCACGAAATGTTCAGAAGGTAGATGATTTACAAACGTTTAGCTTTGGCATAAGAATCGGTGAATTCTTTGAAAAGTTCGTGAAAACCCTTTTTTTCCAATCGACATTAGACTTTCTCATAGTGATGGCCAATACTTCTTTTCAAGAGGAAAAATTCGCCAGATTGGCCACCACTTAGGAAAAGGTCTATAGTCGGCTGGAAAAAAGCCGAATTTCAAATTTTCAAATACCAAAATCTAGAAAGTCTCTGATATTGGATGAAATGAAATGAGAGGACGAAAGCGAAGTGATAAATGCCGCTACCGAGAGGCTTTTATACCGTCTAACATTCATCAAGGGTGAAATTCTCACGTCACTGCTATGGAAATTCAAAAATAAAGAGCTTCAAAGAATGGCAGTCACAATTTCAAGGAATCATTCCCCGACTGAGGTCTGTAGATTCAAATACATCGATTCAAGGGACCGCAATAAAAGAAATCCTCCACTCCCATGGGCGTTCATACAAAAAAGTGAATAGTATTACTGCTAGTAATATCATAAAGGTATTAACTTAATCGGATAAAGGGATAAGCTCTCCGCGCTAATCGGCTTCTACTAGGAATGCCCCCACTCGACCGAGTTCTTTCGTAGTTCTTGAGGGAATAGAATGTGTCAAGGAGAACAACAGCATACTAACTGTAGGTGAGCCCCTTCCGCTGGACTAAGATCTCGAGGTCATCAGAGCCCAGACTGCTTTACCACCATCGGGGGCTGTACACTTGGAAAGACCATTTCCTGCGAAAAGCACTTTGTGATGAGAAATATGGGCAATTTTCCAATAGAAGGGCCTTCGGTTTCTATGATAATTGCCCATTAGTTAAGCGGTTGAAGCATATTTTGTTCTCGCCAGCAGCAATTACATAACTGCCAGCATTTCCCCGTTCTACCCTATCTGTGGCATAATGTCAGACTAGAACATTAAGACCATTTCGCGAATCGATCTTTCAATAAAAATTTAAAAAGAGGAAATCGAGAAGTAAACCCGGATATCCGACTCAAACCATATACCGTATAGAGCGCTCCGCTTTCATGGACCATTAGTTGAAATCGATATAAAAAATCTAGCAAAGTATTTAATTTTTGACCTATAATTGGAATTTAAACGATCCATGGTCATAAAAGTCTTTCGGCGTGGCGATGGCGGCTTCATGAGATGTGAACATGTGGACCGTTCATAGTGAAAAAATAATTTCAAAAGCGGTAAAGGGGAGAAGCGCACGCTCTTGGCACTAGAAAATTTCAAGGCTTTTGGTCGAAATCACGCCAGTTCCAATGGGTACTCAGGTCCCATTCAACTGCCAAAGCGATGAGATCCTCTGCGACTGCACAAGATGCGTCTATTTCAGATGCATGTCCTTTATATTCTGCTGATCTTTTATGTCTCCTCACCCACTACTTCACGAAGCAACTTGTAATGATAACTTCATGTGGATTTTTACAAAGGATAAAATCGTTTTCTGAAACAACCACGACCTAGAATTGCTTCCTATAGTAAATTTGTTTGGTGATCCAAACCAGCGCGTTTGGGTGAATACTTCACTGAACAAAGTTCACAGCAATCTTTTTACTGCCTTCCATTATGACTACCATTACAGTTCCTATGCATGACTCCATTCCACCTATCAGGAGTTTCACATCTCTGTGATCTTTGATTCCTTTCTTGTTCCACACTTCTTGCGCACTGTAACGATGACAACCATGATAAGCCTTCCAGAAATCCTATCGATTCCTATTCCTTCCCTTGTAGGAGTATGAACCTCTGGTGTTTCCAATACTTTTCAATTGTTTCCAACGAAAAACTGATCAACTGCAAGAAATTTGTGGCTAGGCTTCATGAACTCCTTTTCCAACTAACACAGGACACTGAAGAACGTTCACTCGAGTCCATCCGTTGCCCAGGTAGCGAACCTCCATGAAGATAAAGTGATTCCTCCCTGCAAGTCCAAGCAGACACCGGCGCTCCGAAAGTCAATATTGACTAATTCCCGAGTAAAGTGAGCTGCAAAATTGTATTTCCAAATGGTCAGTATACCAAGGGAACTCTGTCCTTTCAAGATCTTTGATGTTCAGTAGTTATTATGAATACTTGTTCAAAAATTATAAGCAATATTAAAACAATGTAATTCATGTTTAAGATTGGCGATACCACTGAGAAACTTCATCATTCTTGAATCCAGCATTCGGAATATGAACGATATCTTAGTCCCATAGGCCTACGACGGAGGATACAACTCGTATGGATATGGACCTATGATGGCCACAAACATTAAAGACACTTGAATATGTGTGGTATATGTATTGACTTGTTCGTACCGATAAACAACACTTACCATGAACCTATGAATTAAAAGCAAACAGCAAGGGTTGGAAAATTTTAAAATGAAAAAAAGCAACAAAAGGAATAGGCATAAAGGAGGATCAAAAGGTTGTTCAAAAGAAGAGAGGAGAAAGGGGAAATAAGAGGGGCGAAGAGGCTCCTCAATCTGTGAATCATTTCTTCACGGTTGACAATTTTCTAGTATTACACATAACAAGTGCCAGTGAGCTCGGAACAAAAGCCAGACTTCATTTGACTCTGCATACTACCACAATGGTGCTGGCTTATTGCGAATCTTGCACTGTTACTATCTTCGTAAATCTTCAAAACAGTCAAACATCAATGAGAACACAGGAACTTTTCAATCAGGGGCGAGAGATGGACACTTTTTGGATTGTTTTGATCATGGCACTGATATCTGATCACTCTACTTATTGTACGAGTTCCCACCTTTGAATCTAAGGGCTGTAAAAGTCCTCATCGGTAGTTCACAATCGAGTCAGAATTACTAATGCACTTGGCATCATTTCAGGTGACTGCTGCGTCCAGCACTGTAGATGTATTCCAATAAACAACATAATGGGTTGTAAGAGCAGAAACACAGATTCACATCCACAAACAGTGGAAAACCAAGTCTGTCCAAGTTGCCGTATCAACCCTTGGCGATAGAAGGGTAGGCAGCTGGATTGGCTCTGTCGACGGTTTGGGGGCACTCGGCCCTGGTCTTTGCTTACCGATCTCAGTGGACTTTTTCCAGATGTGGCATCAAACAACATTCACAAAACAGTCGATCGGAATTGTCATTCCGATCAATATGACCATTTCTCGGTCATAGACCCCGAGTACTTCATCTCGGAAGTACTTGTGCAAGTGAACTTATTTCCAACCTGGTTCATCCCTGAGATCTTCGTACAACATTCTCTTCGCTTACCCGGGTTAAGAAATAGTGCTTTCGCACAGGTACTCCCAACATGAAAGGTCTCCGACAGAATGGCGATTTCATCGATCAAAGTCTGATGAACTATGCTCTGAGTTGTTCTTTGGTTTCACATGCGGGAGTCCGGTGAAATCAATAAGCAACGGATGGCACTGAAACAAATGCCAAACCCGTCGACAGAGCCAGTCCGGCCTATCAGTATCGTTCTATCGTTAAGGATCGATAAGAAGTTCAAGATTTAGCTTCCTCTTTCTCGAGATGAAAGTAGGAACGGGTGTTTACGCTCTCACCTATTTAAGTACCTACTAGAACACAGTCACCATTGTAGGTACAACGTAACCACAGTGCTCACACCAAAAATGTTAATTTTTATAATATTTCTGATTGCCTAGTAAAGTTTCAACAATTCGACTAGAATTGACGTAGAACTTGCAGACAAGAACTAATCTCTGATGGGCTGGCTATTTAGACACTTACCTTCCATCTAATACGATTGTTTTCTGCTACGGCAACCCAGCCGAACCCATGCTTGTAATTCCTGAATTCTCAACATGAGCCAGGACTGGGACCGTCGAAAACTTCTGTGACATGATAGAGAGAACACAACAAACAGCCCTGTCCAGAGTGTCCCGAGTGTTTCTGAAGGTCTCGTTGACAGCGCCATCGGATTTCGATATTCCAAGGAGTGAGTCGTCAGGACACGGCACAAATCGCCCGCACGTGGTAAGGGAGAAAATTGTACGAAGGATCGATCTTGACATTTTCTGAGCTCAAGAATAAGTCTGACCGAGCGGTACAAGCCCCTTACGCCCCTACTTAACGCCATCATGGTGACTGAGTTACTGATTTCGCTCAGTACGACAACGGCATATTGGAAAACGATGGGAGAGAAAAACCTGGCAATCCCTCCATGGCAATACAGAGGAGAGGCTGGACAAACTTTCGAAGTCCATACTGATCATATGGCAATAGTTATAATTTTTGGTTTGTTGACCACCTATAAACTTAGGATCCATTTCTACTGATAAAACACTTACTTTTCAGCAAAAACAAGACAAATGATCGCTTAAAGCCTTTGTTCGGATACATTTTTCGCAGCTGAGAACATGCATAATAGGCCCACACAATTCTTACTAGTATTTAAGCCATCGCGTGGTGGTCATGAGCACACTCTCAGTTTGCTATCCATTTCTCCTGCGAGTTAAAAAATAAATAGCTTTCAAATCCAGCACTGCCAATTGATACGATTTTCGAACCTTGATGCCCACAGGAGGCGATGGTTCTCCTTTCGGGAATGAATTTCATGAAAACTTTGTCGTCTCAAGCATAAATTAAGTCTTTTGATCACAAGCTTATTCCTTGCAGATGTACCTTCTCTGTCTTCTATTGGCTTTTGTCGTCTCAGTGACAGCGTCAACCACAAATACGACAACCATCTCAGAGACTGCGTCGACTACAAATACGACAATGGAAATTGTACGTCTCAACAGTTTTCATGCCGTTTTTCTTTATTTTGCAAAGATGCAGCCAAGAGATAACGACGATTCCTGTGCCTCGAGTAGATTATGATGAGTTTTAGATAGCATAGTCAATTAGGCCACAGCCACTGCCACCAAGTTAACCGAACTTTTCCAATCAAGTTACAGTCCATTGGTCGATACTTGTACCTTTTGAAAAGCCAAAAATCCAATTTCGAACTCACCGAATCACATTCCTCCGTAGCTTATATCCATAGCTAGCTATTCCTGCACCATGCACATCCATGAAGAAGCGCTCCTCCGGAACTCCTTGCAAAGCATAGGGACTGAAAAATGGGTTCTGATTGACTAATTCGTAGAAAAAACTACGAAAAATTCCAAAAATTAAAAAAAAAAACTACGAGAAGAATCAGGTTTTGACAATTTAAGAGGACGACGCATCTCAAACACTGTCCACTGTTGAATTTACTAAGATATGGACCATCATTCTAATGTTCCATTGAAGTAGGGGAATGTTTACGCGCAAAACCATATGTAGACCTTTTACCTCATCACTATGCTTGCAAACTATTGTAAAACTCAATAATATTAACTTTTCAGAACAAGGAGGCCACAGATAAACTTCCACCAATGGATCCGAACCTTGGAAGCTATTGCATTTGCTATCCGTATGGATATCGCTATAACTATAGACTAGGACCATGTGGATATCAAACTGGTGGATATAGGCCGTATGGATACAGATTCAGTCCGTTCAGATACAGACCCTATATATATCGTCCATATGGATACGGACCGTACGGCTACTACGGATGAGATTCTGGTGCCGGATGTATACAGACGAACTCATTACAACAGCATTTTCATGGTTGTAATGATTTTCTCTTCCAATAAATGATACCCAAATGATTTCTTCCTCATTAGCCGTTTCATCAAAAGCAAAAGTTGGAGGGCAGGAACGAGCAGGGAGGGCGGCCACTCCTTCAGAATTAGGAGGAAAATGTAATACGAGAAAGAAAACCCTTTCATCAACTGTACAACGTCCCAGCAACACCTCTTTTATACCAAGTGTCATTGTGGGCCTAATTTCCTGCGATGATCAAAACAACGAACATCTCTCAGAGACATCCGGGCTTACATGAGTTTCCTGTCCATTTCGACTGCTAACAGAAAGACAAGCTCAGCGCAGAATTGGACACAAGGGGAGGGGCGCGATGAGTAGGAATACGCATCAGTACAGTAAAATATACAACACCTTCAATAATCTTTGTTATACACCTGAAGAAGTTCAAACCAAAGCGTTAACATAGCAGCAAGATAATAGAGAGTACTAGGGTTTCTGTGCAGAAAATTCGATTGGAAATCAGTGTTTCCGTGCAGTCAATGGAAATTGGCGCGAGAGGTGTGCAATGGACTGACGGTGGTACCGACCAGTAGAACTGGCCTCTATTGATCTACGAATCGACACTGGGAAATCATTCCAAACTTACAGATAATTCCATTGTCGATTTTATTGATACTTGGTTGGGAAGAGATTCTTCCGAGTAGGCAGTGCACATGTTAAAAGGGATGGAAGATCTGGGATACACTGATAGTTATTCCGAAGTGAGGGACTAGCACAGTTGGTCTACGGATCGACTGCCCCTTGAGGTGTTCTTTCATGGCCAAACTCCAGAAAAATCGAGAGTTAAAGACCAAAATTGTAACTAACTTTCCAACCTATCGACGGTTCTTGTCTGCTCAGAAACATTCGATAATGTAACTGTGGAAGAATCAGTTATAGCAACTCATTCTAATCGAGACTTTAGCTTCATAAGTTTCAGCTGGTGCTAGAAGTCACACTTTTCCACAATTGGTGGAGCAGATTGTATTGAACAAAGTGTACCCCACCACGACACCGTAATCGTGAACTATCTCTGCAAAAAAAATTCATTCACACCCTCACAAAGCAAAAAACCATCGTCTAGAAAGAAGCGATTGCCGCGATTCTCGATGTGAGAGCCTGGTTAGGGGAAATATTTACCCAAAAGAGATCTTGAATTAGCAAATAATTTAAAATCGATCTGATTATGTAATCGATTCCAATCGGTTCTCATTTACAATGTTTCCACTGCTGAATACATCACCTCGCATTTGAAGGCCTTTGTTCTAAATTTTTTATGGGTGACTGACACGGAAAGTCACTACAAATAAAGCACGGTTGTATAAAAATCTGAAGGCAACTTCCAGAACCAGTTCGTTTACTTTTTCTGAAGTAATTCACTCTTGTTCCTTCGCACCGATAAGTTCTATAACTACCATTACCAGTACCCCTTGATCAACCCAAATTTTTTTAAATGCCACTCACAACCCAGGAGGATCCAAAAGGTTCCGCCTGATTCGCCCTGGCGAAGAAATGTAAATATTAGTTACTATATTACTAAAAGAAGTAAGTAGTTTCCTCAATGGTATTCTCGTTATGGAAGAATTTCACGCTGCAAGGGTCGGCTGTCGGTACCACCTCGATCAGCCTTTGATCGAGTTCATTGCCCATATCGATTGATCAGAGCTACAACGAACAAATCAAGATTTTGCTGAAAAATTAATTATTTCAGATGTATTTAATGTATACCTTGCCACTTCTTGCTACTTCAGTGACAGCAGCGAACGAACGAAAAACAAGGCACTCCTGTGATGGTACGTTCACTTTAGGGTCTTCGGATAGGGAATGCAATTTCCGATACATATATCCACCTAGCGTCAGTACCACGGGAGACTCTACAACCTTCTTCTTAGTTGTCACCGTTTCCAACTGGAAGAATTTCATGCCGTGAAGTTGGCCTCGGAAAGATTCAGAAGGTCCCCGATCAAAATGAATGCTTGCTACGTCATTGTACTTATGAATGTAGGAAGGACTGCAAGCAATGAGAAGGGGAGGAAGGGGTGCAGACTTAACGACTATCCGAAAATTTCAGTTTGTTAACATCAGTAGACCTCCACATCCAAATCAGTCCAGCCCTTAATTTGAACTCCTGTTCAAATTGAGGGCTGGTTGTTGTTGCAGACCAGTTGTTTCCATTTCTGTTCAGGAAGAATTCAAACTCTCAATAAAGTCACAGTATTGCCCTCAAAACTCAGAGCAGTTTCTTGGGCACTTTAAATGAAAATTGTGAAGATTTCAAGAAGGCCAACGACATTTTCACACTGTCACTGTGACATTCTCAGATATGACATATTCCCTACCTCTTGGAATAGGTAAAGATAAAACAATAAGTTGGAGAAAACTGAATGTTAATTTATTCTAAATACAATGCTTCAAGGGAGTAGCAGATTTCTTTAAAGTCCTAGATGTTGCCAGGTCCAAAAGGTGAATCAAGGTAAAAAATGAAGGGTAGGGTGGGTTTCGATCCCAGCCTTGCCTACAGATGCAAAAAAGATGTGAAGGTTACCCTTCCGGGGTCCTCCCTAACAAGAAAAATATGTTACCCAGATAAATATTCATAACATTGAATAAATATGTTCACAATATGTTCTTCTGGGTGTATATCACCACCATGGCGAAAGATCAATAGGTGCTTGTAGAAGAACTTTGAATGTTTCAGGACAAGGAGGCCACTGATAAACTTCCACCCATGGATCCACAAAAAGGAACGTTTTGCCTGTGTGGAGGATACTATCCATATTATAATTATTATTATCCTCGAGGATACTATCCATATTATAATTATTATTATCCTTGTTTTGGGTGCGCATATTACTCTCCCATAGCAGCATTACTTGGACGGCTACTGTAACTACTTTATTTCCCTAGACAATAAAGCTATTGTCGACGAAGCAAAATTGGTACAAAATCAAGAGAGAGAGGGATTGGAATGAGTTGTATCACTGTGAACTGTGGAAATTTATGAGCCTGAAACTCTGTTCTTGTAGACTGACTGAAAGGTGTCCTTTATTCCCAACAATGTACACGGACAACCAGAGGAAGAGACTTCTGGGAGTCTCACTATTTGTATGATCGCTTGAAAGTGG
>UZAF01019651.1:6795-22427 GCA_900617895.1 Haemonchus placei | reverse complement strand
TTCCCGTCAAAAAAGGGTACCCTGAATTTATCGTAAACGGTGCCTTTAGAGTCAATCTTTATGGGTGTAGCAGACAGTGGATACAATCCTTGAGCCCTTATTACACCCTATTTATGCCGTTTTTCGATGTAACAGAGTCACATATGGCATACGAGGAGCCAGTGGATGCCACAGCTCCATTCTATGATAGAAGAGCAAATCGGAAATCATTAATGTGTTTTCTTAAAAGTCGCTATCCTTAGTCTACGGCGCTTAAAAGCTTAATTTATTGTTTGGACACTGAATTAAGGCAAAGCTTAAAACTCCATAATTTATTTCCAGTGTCCTACCCATGTGAGGTTCATGTAAGTGGTTATGACTAACAAAAACTATGTTCCACATAAGAAAAAGCTCTTGAGGTCGCGGACGGGGGTGTGATGGAAACGACGCTGTGTCCGAAGATCACTGATGTGTTCAGGTTGTGCTCGGGGCTAAACTACAGCAACGCTCAAAAGCATGCGGACAGAGCTATTCCAGCTTTGTTCTTACCATTAGACCACTCTTTAAGATAGGGGATCGCCTTAATACACTGCGCACGTCGGGGCACATAACCGATTCCCACGAGAGTGGCGCTGACGTGATGTTGCCCGCAGGTCGGCGGTCAGGGAAAGAATTGATTTCAAATGCCACTATCTGGTGAATCACTTCAGCGCTTCACACACGGAAATTGCTTGGATTTTGAAATCCAGGATTGAACGAAGAAGGACTTTGGTCTATGAATGAGTGGCGTATTGAATGGTGCCGCAGACGTCGGCGTATAAGTGATGTTGCTGGAGAGGATAAGATAGCGCATCAGTAACATCCCACGATCTCAGCTTTGTCTCTGTGTGAACTAATTCAGCGTGTGCCTCTCTGGCATTCATTTTATGCATTTGTTCAACAACATGTCAGCATTTCTCAATCTTGCCTTCGTCATGGCTTTCAACGGAACTACTGCAGTGTCCTGAAGTCCTGAGCCTCTTTCAGAAGATTTGTATAACTCAAAGGATTCATTCGTTAGAGTAGCTCTGCAGATACCACTCCTTGTACGAAACTTTATCTTAAGTTCCATTTACTCTCAAGGAAGGCTTCATTTTTCTCTTCTTTCTATATTTTTTTCAGGTACTTTTACTATTCATCACGAAAGGAATGTCCTGAAACGGCAGGATATGATTTTCTGTAGTGCAGTGTAACCCATTCCTATTGCTCGACTTCACCAACCTCAAATCTTGAACTTTTCTGACAAATTTGGGCCGTTACTGATGCCAATTGTGTGACCTATCAGTGAACACCAGAAGTCCCTTTGAAACATCTTTGAGCCCTACTGTAGAGGTTCATACTCGCATCGTACTTGCGGAACGGTCGGAACCCTCCAAAAAGACCAATCGCTCCGATGATGTCTTGGAGTACGCTTTTTAAATGTATTTCATCTGTAATTCCTTTCACATGTTCTGTACAGCTCAAAGATCCCACCTACCGATGCTTAATGTCTGCTGAAAAAAGTTCGTGTTCAATTAGGGCGAAGCAAAATACGGCTTAATAGCCAAGGAAAAAGTGTTGTGAAAGAGTCGAAAGCTCAATCATTTAAGCTATCTTGCCTCGATCTAGTGCAATTACGAAAACCAAAAGTAAAAATAGTTCTTCTATTAGCATATTCATTAGAATAACAGCGCTATTCTAGAACTTGCCGTCTAGAGAAGCTCAAGGGAGTCTTGAAAGGCATCACTAGTTTAAAAATTTGAGTTTATTATGTTCCCTTCTTACTGAGCGCTCTGTTTGCTTCGAGTGTCCAGAACAGTGGCTCCCGGGGCTTTAACAATGCTTTTGTTACGAATGTTCTGAGCTGTCTTGTTTTTGTTTCAGAGGAAGCAATTTTTTCATAAGCGAAAGCGCAAAAATCAGTTCGCGATTGAGATCCCGATCTCATTCTCGAACGAACGGTGAAGAGCTCTGATAGACAGCATTTTGGTCTGTTCAGTGCCCAATGTAAAAAGCTTAGGATTCTCTCACCCACCGCTTGACGATGATTTCTGGTAATAATCGAGGTAGCTTCCGTTGCACACCAAAAGCAGCATGTGCATTGAGCTGAGCCCAATGTAAGTAACTCAAGCGATGAAACTAGAAATTCACAGCTTCTTTGATACTTGGCCTTTGAATTATCGCGACTCTTCAGAGGACAGTCACGTGCTCGCCTTCAAGCATTTGTTTATAGTCGCTAATATTGAATGACGATATATATCATTGCATTGCTTTCTGTTCTTTTTATTGCTGTAATATCGGGTAGTTCCAAGGTGAATGAGTATTTACACTTCCCTTGCGCAGATTTCTGCACCTGAAACTGAGGAAGTTCTTACACAATGTATGAGCATCCTTCCTGCCCTTCTCAGTACGTTTGCTTAGCATTATTTGTTCTAATTACTTATTCTCTATCTTTTTTGAGGGATCAGAGCTCTTTGAAGTTTTCACGGCTTCCCGTAATTGGGTGACCACCGATCTGGAACGAAATATTTTGAGGGACTCTGCACATTTTATGGATCTCACTCTCTGAGCGACCTGAGTGAAGTTTTTCCCACTACATATGGAACGCTTTTTCCCAATACTCTTTATAGCTTATATCCTTAGTAAGGCTTGGAAAAGTTTGGCTCTTACGTGAGTTCAATTTAGAACTTATTATTACTAATGTGGGCGGGGTTATGAGGTCCGATGAGACCGTCTCAGATCGAACAACGTTAGTGGTAGTGCACTTGCTTGCAAACCATGTTCAGCTCCGCCTCTAGTGGATAACGTGAATGATAGATAGTAACCACCACAGAAGAAATTCAAATGAAGTCAGGAAATGAAGACTTCTTCTGAATCCTTCATGCAAATTCTCTCTCATAATTTCTACGGCCACATGGGGTGTGCTGCTTATAAAGCCGAATATTTTGAAAATTGTGCTTCATCTCTGATAAAAGTGAAGGTTGGGTTGTGTCGAGCGATATTGCTATGGTTAATAGATGAAATATCCCTTCGTCCACCGTAATGTGTGTCGTACTTGAACTGTCAGGATGAAGTTGGCTCAGGCCAGCCTAGCTCACACTTATCGTACGACTGGTTCGTCCAGGAATGTGACTGTTTAGCACCTTCAAATTTAAGTGGCTTGTACATGGCTTCCTACTCCAATCTACTCAAGTAATAGACCTATTGAGCATTCAAGGTCCTTTACGATTCTTATTGCTTCTAACAGAGTGTTAAAAACATTGGCCCCAGTAAGCAATATGATAACGAAGAACTCTTTGAAGCTTACCCCAAAAAGCACTTCGGTCGTCGAGAACTTGATATTCAACAACGATTCTACGATTTTTTTTCTGGTATGCACTATGCTCTCGGGATCCGTCCAGCTTGTTGAAAGTGAATTAGGATTCTGGCTCGAAGGTGTGTGAAGATGTATGAGTAGGTTATACATTTTTTAACACCTCCTAAGTTTACAGCTATTCCTCTCCCTATTTACTTCATAATGTGTGGGGCTCCTTTGCTCTTGTCCAGCTGAATCAACGGTCAGATTAAAAGATTAAGGAAACAATGCACAGCTTCGTGAGCCAGTAGCTCTCCTTCGTCCTTCCACAGCTGATCGTAGCAGCATTTTTACTAAAGATTGCACCTTCATAACTTGAAAAACTTTTTTTCGGTAAACCTACCCGAGGACATTTTTTGTCAATTCGTTTCCAAGTATTGCGGTAATCCATTGTATGGCTGACGAGGTTGTAGACCTGAATACACTACATAAGTTCCAGCTCTATAGGATGCGTCTAGCACTACTCATGCTTGTCGTTACCCTCATCAGCGAGGTTACGAGCTCTTTCTTCCCATCACTATGGCGCTTTCTTGGATTTCAGCGTCAAAGGGCCCAGCCAAAAGAAAATGAGGTGAGATTTTTATGAATAGAAAAGAATTCAAAAGCACTTCTGGTACAATGAAGCTTCTAATTCCTTTCTAACGGTAAGATAGAGACCACCTAATATTGTTGTTGAGATTGGATGCAGCTCGTTTTAGCCGCTGACAGTCGACAATTAATTAATCCCAGCTGCTGGCTTTTGGGCTTTTGTTAGTAATATACACTCACCACCAACCTTTCGTCTTCGCAACTCAACGTTTCTTTCTTCTCCAGCATAGCCGCGATATAACAAGCGGAGACGACCAAGTTTTGAGATTAACTAGGAGATTGAATGCTAAAAACGATGCCAACTCTTCCTGGAGATAAGTTACACCCTGACGATGGTCATGAGTGCTATCACTAAAGACTGAAAAACTAAAAACACTTGCAGCTTCCGAAATTGGTTTCCTAGAGAATGCGACAGTGAACTTACTGGTGGAGAAGTTACGCAAGGATATTGAGAGTCTGAAACGCCAGGGCGAGTATGGATTCCAAAGGTGGGTAGGGCTNGATTGAATGCTAAAAACGATGCCAACTCTTCCTGGAGATAAGTTGCACATGACGATGGTCATGAGTGCAATCACTAAAGACTGAAAAACTAAAAACACTTGAAGCTTCTGAAATTGGTTTCCTAGAGAATGCGACAGTGAACTTACTGGTGGAGAAGTTACGCAAGGATATTGAGAGTCTGAAACGCCAGGGCGAGTATGGATTCCAAAGGTGGGTAAAGCTGTGCTTTTCACTATTTTGGAGATGAAAGCCCAAAGCTGTGAGGGTCAGGATGAGCCTGAGGGGAAAACCATCAGAGTGGGTGCATAAGAAATCCTCTGGAGAACTGACGAAAAGCAGTGGGAAGGACAACGTTAGAATTTCGGAAAGAGGTATCAGAGTGTGCGTATGGAACCCTCATATAAACCCTCATAGTTGGCAAAGAATTGTTTACAATTACAGCAAAGAATAGTTTGCGATTACAGGGAGGTACGGAACGATCAGGAAAAAACTTACGACACACATTACATCTTCGGAGGTTAGTGAGGGTCTCCCTTGTGATCCGTTTCCACTGGATGATTACTTTTCTCTTCTCTCCCATTACTACTTGTATTTTCCCTATTCCCATTTCAGTTCACCACCGTGGAGCAAATGTGTCGGCGTTCTGTGGAGCGCTGGCNTACAGGGAGGTACGGAACGATCAGGAAAAAACTTACGACACACATTACATCTTCGGAGGTTAGTGAGGGTCTCCCTTGTGATCCGTTTCCAGTGGATAATTACTTTCTCTTCTCTCCCATTATTAGTTGTCATTTCCCTATTTCCATTTCAGTTCACCATCGTGGAGCAAATGTGTCGGCGTTCTGTGGAGCGCTGGCACGGAAGCAACTGAGGCACGTACCAATAAAAAGGCGAGATGCCGTTGTCTTCTCACCGGCCCAAGAACTGCCAAATGGGCTGGCAAAGTAAGCCCGTGGGTATAATTCAGACAAAAAGGTGATGTTAAAGGAGCATAAAAACGTACGTAGTTCGAAAAACAGCAAATCTGAAGAACCTCAACCTTAATAATATCTGTTTATATGTGCCCACATTTGACAAAATTCCATGAAAGATTTACATTCACGAAAGACGCAGTACACGATAAAAATGGTGTCCGAGATATCCCTTCAGATGAAAACGTATCCCTCCAGTAATCTCTTTAGAATGATTTTATGCCCATTGTGTATACCATGTTGGCGCTATCAGATCGAAAAAATGGCTCGCATAGAGTTTCATAAGAGCTTAAGGATTCTATTGGCTGGGTTGCACGCCCATAGGTGGACGAGTTTAACGACATTGTAGAGGTTGGAAATTTAATCAACTAGATGTGACGCGTAGCGACAGTGGGAGGTAGTTTCAAACACTTTTGGTTCAATTTACTAGACTCTTTACGCAGCTCCAACAACCAAAACTTTATCCTAATACCACTTCCATGCCATTTCCGTTATGGCAATCTCGTCCACCTTCATGACTTTACTTTTGGGGACTTTTGTTTATCGTAGGATCTGCGCGTTTTCTCGCTATTTTTGCCTCGGATGCTTTGCTCTTCACTCCCGCTTTTCCACTTAAATAGAGTACCTTTGAGTTATCGTGAACTGTGCCTTTAAACTCCACATTTCGCGGCTGTAGAGGGCATTACGTGGAGAAATCTTGAAAACGATTTAAACAGAAAAGCTATATCAGTAATTTGATTATCTCTTCTCGGAATTGTTACGTTGGCATGTATTTTACGGACCACTTCAATTATTGCTGTGACAATCTTCTGAGAACCGTTGTGCTCCGAGTTCTGCTTGTGAACTGTAAACAACTTTCCAATCTGAAAATGGATGGCGTCATTTCTGCAAAAAAAACGTACGAGGCCATATTTTCTGGATATTAAATTTATCTGAAACTGATGCCGATCGTTAAATTAATCACATCACCGATGAGGGCAAATTTCACAGAAATAATGTCGTATCGGCGGTGCTTCCGAAAAAAAACTTGTGTTTTCTCATGAAGCAAATACATACTCTGGCCGTTCACGTAAACTCAGTTTCGCTCTTTTTTCGTGGTGTTGTTGAGCAGCATCCCTTGCGGAACAATCTATGATCGGTAGAGAGCTTCGGACGCATCAACCAGACTATACTGATACTCTTTCATAAATTAGAGAGAATCTAGAAATGTAGCCTTTGAGTCTCACTTGTGCTGAGCCACCAGCACCTTCTCACACGATCTGATGCTGCCATTTTCTCTTTAAATTCTCGTGGCACCTTTTACTAGGTATCCAACCGCCGACCAGCCCCGCAAGCGGCATTGGTTACGGTGCTGGAGTTCTTATAGCCGAAGCCTAATTTGATTCAACGGAGGTCATTATTGTGTTAGTATGATAGGGAGGAGTTGCTCGCTGGGATTCTCTAAACGAGGAATTCATGGTGCACGGCTCAACCGCGTGGCCATCAAGTAAATAGGAAAAAAACCGTGTTAATTTTCTTAATGAAAGAATTTGACCTCCTTCCTGAATTCAAAATCGGCATCCAGTCATTTTATGCACAAAAGACGGCTCCCAGAGTATTTGGACAACTACCCAAGCGTTGGTCCTTCGTCGCAGATAACGGTGCATATAGGATTTTCTAAACATTTCTGGTGGAAAAACAAGGAAAATAGGAGCGAAAAATGCTCAAGGCGGTCCGGAAATCATGTGCCAACCTAAAAATTTCTATAGTTCTGAAGTAACCAAATAAATCGTTCTATCCCTATAAGACGATTCGAAATTTGAAAGCATCGCGCCATGTTCAACCTCGAAATTCGCAAAACTAGTGTTCATACTTGAAAAAATAACCCGAGTCTATGAACACTCCAGAAAAGTTTTGAGCTGAGAAAGTACAGCTCTCGTGTTGCATGAAGCACGTTCTGTATGTGATTGTCAGTGTATGTCTTCCAGCGTGGTCGTGTCAATCCCGCGTTTATGGTTCCGTGGCATCGGCAATGGACGCCGGTTGCCAGACGTGCCTATCCTTTTTTGCTACGAAGGTTTGGATTTTTTGACAGATGTTCCTGATGTGAACATACCATAAACGCTATTTTTTAATTGGTGTTCATTCACGTCTGCTAAGGACTCGGAATTGAGTGATTTTTCATCGTGAGGTTTTTTATCTTCCCAGCCTTGGGTTATGTCCACCCACTAACGAAGGTGTTCCCACTCACTGCTCTACGTAGGCTGCTTTATCGGCTACCCCCCACTCCACTCGGAACCAACGGTGGCAATGTGTTTGCAAATTTCTATGCAGATAATGGTGTCCCTCCCCCTCCCCCACTCCCCTCTCCCCCCACCCCCTTCATCTTCTTTACTTCTATCATACCACTCCTCGCACAATCCGTTACACCTACTCCCTTATCAACTCCTGTTGTTAACTTCCGGCTAGCATCATTCACCAGCATTATAACAATCCTATCCTCCTCCTATCCTCCTACACTCAGGAACTAAAGGAATGAAGATTTCTATCATTGTCACACGTGCCCTCACGTAGCTCGCAATGAGCTCACCGATAATCCGCAACGTTGCTGCGCCGCAAAAAGGATCAGCATGAGGTGTTTCATTTTCACGTGAACAACGCTCGAAGGGGAAAACGCCCAGATCTGGTCAATACGATTGAAATATGAGAAGGAGTGAATGCATGATTAGTCTTCCATTGTATTCGCGGGAATATTCGATAGCGTGGTGATTTCAGTACCTACTCGATTTAGAAATGTGTAGCATCGCTCTCCCTTCCTTTCCCTCCCCCCATTCGAACGAAAAATGATCAGTTGGCTTAAGCGCAGTTTGGTTCACAAGTATCAGATGCCGAGGCTATTCCCACGTCTACAGTTTTTGTTACGTTTTTCTCTGATAGGGAGAGAACCCCAACCTTTCGATTCGCTCTGTGATATATCTTAGGCTCACCGTGAGATTCAGGCACAAACAGATGCTTACGGTCCACAAAAGGATTCATAGAGAGAAGTTTCCCCTTCTGAAGGAGAAATAGGCTACCGAGGATATGTACGAATTCATAAGGTGCCCTGCTGCCTCCTTTACCCAAAAACTAGTTTTTATCGGACCAAATTTTTTGATGTGTTGAACGAGCTGGAACTTGATTGCTAATCCAAAAGTGGAGAATTAATATTAAATATATATAATATATACAATAATACAATACAATAATACAAATACGATATAATACAATAAGACCTCAAAAAACCTGCGTTGCAGGTTTTAATTTCCTGCGACTTCTTCCCATAACAATCTATCAAAGTGATCTAATTCATAATGGCGACTTCATGGAGTACAGACATGTACGCGGTCAGCTTCGTACAGTTTTATTTTTATACAAATTTTGGTACCTAATGGAATAGCTATAACTTTCGAGATTACTTGTCAAAGTTCTAGCATCATCAGTTCAATTCGAATCTCTCTCTCCGAGGTGTCGCTTTGATTCTTGATCAGAAATGGAACAATGCCTATCTGGTACCACACAGCCATAAGGTTGGTGCTAACATTAAAGCAGTTGTTTTCAAGTTGTCCCGCGTAGCATATAAACCGCTGATGCCTCTCCCACACCATTGCTTCTGGGAATGGGGGTGTTATTACTTTAGAACAGCGGGATCAGCCGGTCTCAAAGGAGTGGAAAGGACGAGGGGGTGTACATGTGAACATCCTACCTAGTGAACTTATATTAGTCAAACCCAAAATTCTTCAAGCTAAAACTAAGTCAAGGGTGTCCGTAGTGGTGGTTGGTGGTGGTTTCCAGGACCATAGGTGTTTTTCAAAAAAGGTCCTCTGGTAGGGCTATGAAAGCGACGATGACCCAATATTCCGGTCTTTCTTCAGTTTTGAGGAGCCTCTGTTGATGATTCTTATGAGTAGTAGAATAGCTACGTGTTTGTTGTATTTATTATATTATAATCAACGAATGTTCAAGGCAACATTAACCGCTGACTCGTACCACGAAACAAAGCGACAGGTCATTACTAGAACCTGCACTCCATCACTGTTAAGGTACGTTTGCAAAAACAGAAAAGTGTAATTTGGGCGAGGGAGATGCTGGAATGGACGTACTTAGAGAAATATAAATCTTCAGAAAATAGGAAATTTAAGGGTTGGACGAAAACGGCAAAAGTTGCGTTTAAGGAGTATTTGGACGAGCTGTTCAAATGTGTGCGCCATTACGTAAGTCAGCTACAGTAAGCTACTCGCATGCAACGTAAGCGTCCCGGTACAAACTGTCAACCTCAGCAGCCTCAACATCGCCGTGAGAATTCGCCGTTTCTGGTTGTGAAGTCGTCTAAGTAAGTTTTGGGGCCCCTATTATGCCCCATCTAGGCCGTTTTCCGATCAGACAGCGTCCTTTGTGCAATTCTTCGGGGTTACATGTTCATTCTGGGAAAAAATTTTGGAACATTTTTATCGCGAACTATGCTTTCAGAAAATGTGTTGTCGATTGCAAAAACAGTAATTCCCTCCAGTTAAGTACTCGCAAAGTGCTGCCTAAAGACGGAGTTCACGATAAAAATGGATCCTGAGGTTTCCCCTGTGGCCCCCAAGGATAGCACGCGACATGATTCACCCTGGCCTAAAAGCGACCTCGAAAGAGCTTTATGAGGGCTCAAAAACTGTGTTGACTAACGTACATCTTCAAAAGTGATCGTATCATGAGGGCTCGTTAAAGCTGAACCATTCACAATGAAGCACTCAGACGCTGACGTACGTACGCTTATGTGAGGCATCAGACGATTATAAAAGGCAACGGATATATACGGAACCTATAATCATACGCCTTCCTCTGTTTTTCAAAGGTCCACTTTCTTGTACTAAGAACAACGCCGTCTGTTACCAAATAGCTCAGTGGATGACAATTTTTTGCCGTTTTTGACACTTATAGCCAACTTTACACTATTTCGGCAGCTTACGTCTCATCCAAATACCCCTTCCTTGCCGCTTATTTCGTCATAATCGTGCGCAAATTCTTTTCCCACTGCTTTTTAAATCCTTATATCCATGGCAGCCCACTGATTTTGCGCTTTTTCTTGCCATTCTTGCTCTACTCTGCACCAGACCTCTTTTATTTCACTTGGACGAGTTATATCATAATTATCGTGAACTGCACTTCAAAGACTCATCTGTCTTTGTTCAACATTGGCATCGGCTATAATTCGCTACAGGGGCGCAGGTGGTGTAGTTGAAAGTGGTGCACTATCTCACACGCACGGTCGGGGGGTACGAATCCCGAATAGATGCCCGCCTAGGCCAACCAAGCCTTCCATCCCTCCGGGTATGGTCAAATGGTATCGGATCGTCTGGGAGGATAAAAGCCCTGACTTGTACATCGGCTGGCCACCACAAGTCATTGTATAGGCCTCACACGCACGCATTGCGCCACTACGATCCTGAATGGAAGTCGAGTGCGGTGGCGCATCCCTCAGACGGGATTGATTAACGCCAAAAAACTTTCCTTTATCATTAGCTATATAGTCGCTGCTTGAGGAACAATGAAAACTTTATTTCTTTTATTTTTATTTTTTGGATCAATAGTCTACGTGGGTTACATCAATATGCGCCTATTTCAAATGCTCAACAAATCACTTCTTCATAAGAATATGCTATACTAGTTAGCGGAAATCCTAATCCAATGAGGACCTCCTTTACCTTTTGAAGGAGTTAAGGAAATTCTCACCTGTATTAGTGAGTAACAATCGACATTTTTTAAGATCTGGTCCCTGCCACTGTCTCCCGTTGCTTCCCCTTCCCTCCTCCTGAGCTGTCGCTCGCTGGTTTCTATAGATATACGTACATACTACTACTAATACTGGTGCCGCGCACTTTTGCAAAAGTTCCCGGATGAAGAAGCCATGAATCGGTCGATTTCAGCAAAAGCAGAGATTATGGCGTGATTTCAGAGGTTCTCCAGCGATATTCGGTAACTGACCAATTCCAACAGATCTCTGGGTGAAAAAATTCATAAAAATTGTGCAAACCGGAATGAGTAAAATGGAACGTTCAGGAACCAGGAATGCTGCCTATGGCGATACCGAAGTGTGGTGAATCTACACGGTCACAAAAAGGAGGTCATCTTTCATAGATGTATCGGAAAGGTATCATTTGTGAAAAGCGAGCTTTCACATTGCCTATGGCTCACTTTACAGAAGTTCATTCAGGTCCCAGTAGAGCAGCACAGCTTCCCTTTCATCAGTGATTCCCATGAAAAAATTGCTCGACAAGGAGGGCTGAGCCGGTACTGTTTCGATTACGTCGTTGGTATATTTCACTTTATTAGGCTCACAGTTGCAGTCGGCTGTTCGTTCCTGTGCCAAATGTGATCCATAAGGACTGTCGCGAAAGCCGTTTCCGACTCTTTCAGCTCACCATTGACGATCCAAAGCACGGAAGAGTCAGCAAGGTCCGTAAGATTTCGCCTTTCGTGTGAGAAGCCAATTTAAAACGCTACGCAAATTTAAATGGAACTGGAATACGGGGACGCACACCAAAAACGGGGTTGTATAAGGAAAATACTTTATCCTTCATTCTTATATGTCCATTTTACCGTCCTTACGTCTCGGCTTTGTCATGAGATCTCTTAATGAATTAAACTAAAGTGAATTGGCTACGAAAGTCCACAAAACAGTGAGTATAGCTGTTCATGGGTAAAGATCAGTTTTCGTAATTCTTTGGTTTGTTTTCGTTTACCAAATTCCTAAGTAACTACTTCCGGATAACAATGAGTTTCTAAATTTTGTCCCATGTAATCATTCGGTTCAAAACGGCTCATTACTATAACTATGCGCGAACTCTCATGTGAACTGCCGTATAGGTCACTTAAAGGACAACCCATCAAAAACGTTTCGCCACTCCATTCGATTTGGCATGGCACTTCTGGAATCTTCAGGCTTTCCTGAATCCATCTACATGCTCCTAAGTTTAGCTTCTACCACCTTGGAGATCACAGTCTATTTACAGCTATTTACCTTCCGTTCCCCGTATGCTTCAAATTTCGTATTTTGAGGCTGAAACTGGGCTTACCAGATACTCGAAGTCCTTTCTTGAAAGCACAGTTCATAATAGCATGATAATTTTGAAACACATCTCAGTTGAAAACCGAAAATCGGTAGAGAATAGTGCATCGATGGCGAAGGAAGCGGAAAATTCCGTCGACTTCGGCAAAAAATGAGGTTTCTCAAAAACAGTGGAAATAGTGGTTGTGCGAGACTACCATGGGAGTGGTAGAGAAGATACTCGGACGAGACTTCTGTCGCAGCAATTGCGTATAGAGATGCCAACATT
Source organism: Haemonchus placei (assembly GCA_900617895.1). Classification (NCBI taxonomy): domain Eukaryota; kingdom Metazoa; phylum Nematoda; class Chromadorea; order Rhabditida; family Trichostrongylidae; genus Haemonchus; species Haemonchus placei. Next base: position 9,678 of record UZAF01019651.1, on the reverse strand, counting down.
AGACAAAAAGCGTTCAAAACTGCCCTTCACTGTCGCCATGGATCACGACTAGTTCTTTGATTTCCCAACAGAGGAGGCTCTTGAGAAAGTGCAACCTCTACAGCGCCGCTGAAACTCGTCCGCTATTGGTGTGGCATTCACACGATACAGTCCCTGAGCCATTATAACACCCTGTATGCTGTTTACCAATCTGATAGCGTCACATATGGTATACTGCGACGCCACAGATTCATCAGAAACTTCTCAGCCACCATTTATCGTGAACTGTGCCTTCAAGAAACATTTCCCCGATAAGTCCAACGCTTTTTTGGGTTTGCAGGATCATTGTGAAAAACTGTCTTAAACGAATGTGTTTCTGTCAAGCCTTCCAAGATTGTATCACTTTATTGTATCACCGTATGCAACACTCCTACTTGTGGGGTATGTCCCATGGCAGATAGCGTGACGGCATGAAAATGGGAGTGGTCTAATCTGTACGCTGTCAAAGCTGTGTATGTGAGTACATAGGAGTAACAAGCCGCCCTTTGTACGTTCGTGTCATAGAACATCTAAATGGGTGACTGTATCAAGAATGTATACCCACTTAGGAGCTCGTCGGGTTTTGTACCACGCAGAATTAATCTTTTGACGTTTCCGTGTCCATGTTGGCACTTGAACCCAAGATCGCGGCGCGTAAGACACTGGAAGCGCCTTGGAACACTGCCAAAGACCCCCAAATGAACAGAAAAGATGAGTTTGTAGCCGTAACCCGTGAACTGACATCTTCCCTCGACCTCTGTGATTTTTGAACTACGGTGAGACAGACAGAGGTATTCTTGTCCCTTCCAAGTTAAGCTAGTGCAAGGGTGGTCGTTCTGCCTTAGCGGTGGACTACAAGTTAAGCAGTGTCTACCTCTTCGATGAGTGCCGTTGGGAGTTTGCTGTTCTAGCTGGACCTTCTTGGGGTTCCTGTTGAGGCGTGTGAGTGAGCAAACCACATATGCTTTGGACCACTTCAGGCCCTCACGAAGGCGAAGCTGGCCGAAACGTTGGCTAATGAAGGGATACAATTTCGACTTGAGAGAAACACATTCTTTTTGAACGATAGTAATTATAAATTAAAAAGGAAGTAGAACATTTTCTCATCGTGGTGTTCTCAACTTATCCATCAAGGGAAGGAATTGTAGAAGAACGTGGGGCAGTAGTCAAAATGTTGAACAGTAGTAAATTTTCGACCGACATACCACAACCGTGCACGNAACGAACACCATTTCGTTTCCACTGTAGGTGAATTAGCGGTTCCATGGCTGAATGTGAGGTGGCTTAGTGCGAAAAGCTCATCTATGAGGCTAGCTTGTGATCCTTCAGTCAAAGCCATGTTACCCATGTATTAATCAATTGTGTCAAATTTAGTAGACATAAATTCTTAGCAAAAAACTAATTGTACACTATGTTTACAGAGTCTGGATCGTCTGGATGCCATCGAATGTGCTGTTTTTTACTGACGTTTGCACCGATTGGCAGCAATAAAGTGTTTGCAATCTCATGATCACAATTAATGTACCCAGCATTACATTCAACTGACACCTACGAAAATGAACTTGTGCAATCAACTTATAACATTGGGTATTGCTATCAGAAGTTTCCGCGCCGTCCAGGAGGTAGGCAGCTACAACAACAATATTCAGTGAATCCACTGAATGATTATCGAGCTAATTTCTGCGATGTAAAAAGTCATGGGTTTGTGAAGAAGCCTTGTTCGGGGTGATCACGAAATCCCTAAATTCTTAGCTAGCCGTCTCTGGTCAAAGTTTGAGCCTACAGATGCAGCGAGAAGAGAGTAATTCAGATTTGGAATAGTGTAGAGGTTCTGGTGTTGAAGAAAGGAAGGGAGAAAACAGTACCTGATTTTCACAAAGCTGGCGATTTATGGACAGAACTTCAGCCTCGGACGGGACTCGAACCGTCAACCTTGTGAGACTTTCGGACGCGTACTGCGGCGATATAACAGCAGTCAAAAAAACATCAAGTACTGATGTGTCACCTCTTATCCAAACAAATCATGTTTTCGCTAACCCCTGAGGATCACCGGTGAGTAAGGGTAGCGAAAAAGACATGCAATAGTATACATAGTATGTGTTATAACACAAATGTAAAAACAAAAAACGTGGTATATGGAGGAAGAGCAACTAGCAATGTTTGAGCAATGTTATTAATATGGTGCTGGCCCAAAATTAAGTAATGTAACAATTACGGTATGAGCGGAAAGCAGTGTATGGACATGGTTCTCTAGAGGGTCTTGCGATTCCGCTCGTGTATATCGTGTTTCAAGCCGTAATGAGTTTAGTCGAACCACAGAAGGGTCCACCGTTTTAGAAGCTAATCCCAGTGCAATTATCCGTTCCAGGGCTGGTAAACTCGTTTTGAATACAACCATAAACAGCTTATTTAATTATTCGTTTACTTATTGATTTATTCACTTAAAGGCACAGGTCAGGAAAAGGTGGTTCCGGAGATTTGCATGTAGTTTGAATTCGAAGCCCCCTTTGATACCATTTGTGCAGGAAAGAGGTCGAAAATCGTTAGAATAGGGCACAATTAGGGCAGAAACATTGGGGGACGTCAGGGCTCCGCCCCTCGCTAGGCTGACTACGCGTTCGAATTTTCCTTCACCTTTTTCGCATTGGAGCGAAGTTGGTGGAAAATCGATACGCTAATTGGCAAATTGCCAGGAATGGTCAGCTGGTCGACCGCCTCCTTCTGGTACTAATATTCGGCTGCATTTCAACTGATTGGCTTGAACTGAGCATAAATCTTCAGTTGAAAGTCAAAGAGTGTTCTTGACATTGTACAAGAACACATAAATGACCCCAAATGAAGAAAATGCGTTGCAAATAAAAAAAA
>UZAF01019650.1:0-16839 GCA_900617895.1 Haemonchus placei | reverse complement strand
GCGGATCCCACCCCCATTCAAATAATTATTATTCAAATATCCCAACTTCAAGCTACCGTAGTACCCACCTACTGCGAACCAAAGTCCTCCTCAATTGATCATTCTCATACCGGCCCTCAGACTCCGTCGCCTGCAAATACGACCACCCAAATCAGAGAGAAAGAGTTGTCTTCGATAATGGAGTGCCTCCTTGAATCTCGTCGAAAAAATTTTCTAAAAATGGAAAATCTCAAAAAAACGACTAATTCACTTTGCTGGAAATTGATGTTATATTCTCATTGGGACATGCAAAAAGGAGTGTTGAGTGCAGGGGCTGTAGATGCAGTCATCAATCACCTGCGCACCAGAAATGAACGGAGACTCAACAAGACCAATAACTCATTTTCACAGTGAGTGAGGTCGAGTACGTGGCGCAATCTGGAAGTTCATACAAGCACTAAAGCGTTCACCCTAAGGTGCCTGCAATTACTTTCCGAATGGGTCTCGAGTGCATGACGCAGAAACCAAGCAGTTTTAGCACTTCAGCTTTATCTGCGTATAGAGCTCGAGAGCTGAGTTTAACGGTATCTTCAACTCCTGAACACTCCACCCTGACCCACCCATGGAGAGAAGATGAAAGAAGCGAACTCGCGGTATCCGCGTGAGTTTTCGAATTTATAGGGCGAGTAATGTAGTTCGGGTAGTCGAAGATCCCCTTACGAACCCGAGCCAAAATGGTCTGGAAATTCCAGATTTCTCTTTTTTGGATGAGCGAAGGGCCACATCTACATTCCTTCGATAACTTCTGCATTTTTCAATTCCTCAAAACATGGTGTTTTTGATGTTATCAGTTAAATATAATAAAACAGTACAATATAGAATGTTAAACTCGGATTCGAGATAATAAGATTAGTTTAACAGTCTCCAACTTCTCTCTTGCTTTAACCTCGGCATAGATGTTTCTGGTTACAATATTCTTGTGCCGTACGAGGTTGTTAGGTGGAACTTTTATTAGTCACAACGGCCTAACGTTTCGACGTTCTCGTCGTCTTCAGAGGCCTAAAGCAATTCGAGACATTTGCACAGTATCCAAAAAGCGCATTACCCTCTGGCGATTGTGACGGCAAATTCAAAACCCATAATTTGAAACATAACTCACCAAGGTTTCACCGCTCAAGCGGAATAAAATCCGCTGTCGCCACAAGCGACTGTCAGTAGCGAATGAGACATATTGGCTGTTTCCCTTATACTTGTGATACTTGTGATAAGGAAGATCACGTTATAATGCTACTGAGACACAAGTCGCAGTGCGGTATATATGGCAAAAGATCGTTGGTTATGGACACGCACTCATCTCTACCGTTCACTTTAGGATTTCTTTTGAAAATCCAGAACGCCTCTAATGCCTTTCTCGCTGAAATCTCCGTCTCCTGCGCTAATATCGTGCATTTAACTTCGAAGTTGTCAAGTAATCATTATTTAAACCAGCCCCGTTCCCGCCTTGCGGTACCACTCTACCTGCGGATCTCACCCTCCTTCAAATAATTATTATTCAAATATCCCAACTTCAAGCTACCCACCAACTGTGAACCAAAGTCCTCCTCAATTGATCATTTTCATACCGGCCCTCCGATTACTTACTCAGATTACAGATTAGAAGATTAATTTATTGTCAGCCTACTTCAATCCCATCACAGTCAACGATATCACACAATTGGATATCTTCTTCTGATAGTATGAAAAGCAACTATGCCTGTCGTTCTAATACTTTCAAATTGAACTGAGCTTGTTTCATTGAAATTCATTTCTTATACTCTTTGGAGTGCCAACAACTACAAAGATAAATTTTATCACATGGCATCCACATTTTCTCGAATATAACCTTACAATCGAGAATACCCGCCTCTGGTCAAAATAATTCCTTACAGTCATTATCATATCATTCATTCTTCTCAAGCCTCTCCACGGTGGCCGTTGGATAGGAGCGTTTGTGGATGCTCGCCTTGTCTGATTTCGTTGTTGAGAGGCTGAAGCTTCAGGCCATCATCACCGTCATCACTCGTCTGTTCATCCTCTTCGTCAACCAATTTTAGGCCTTTCGCCCAGTAAATCACCCAGATGTCTGAGAGCAGAGCAAAAAGTCGCAAGCCACCGTAAATAGCGTGTATCCTGAAAGGAAGTAAATGCCATCACAGTTTTCAAAAATTATGCNAACATAAGTGTATACCGTATTCGAAGCTCATCAGTGTCATAAATCGGGCAGGCTCCAGTTTTAGTGCACACGTTTTCCCACATCAAGCAGCTCATGTCGAAGATTTTGCCCCAAAATACCGGAGATGGTAGGGTGGCTTAAAAGAAACGAACCTTATGACTGCATTATATATAGTCGTTCTAGAATAGAGAAAAGTTCAGCACATATAAATGGGTATCTAGTTTTAGCGGAATTGACAGTCCACTACGGTGCAAGAGTACTGAAGAAAAAGGGAAGATCGTACTCCCAGGAGTATAAGGCTTCGAAAAATTGTTAAATGGAAAATCGGAGGTTGGACGAGAATGTGACGACAAAAGTGGCATTGAAGGTGTGTTTGGGCGAGCTGCCCAAATATGTTTCATTGCATACAGCTGGCTGCAGTAAGCTGCCAGCGTGCAACCTTCGAATGATGCAAACCCTACAGCCTCTGCAACGATGCAAGGAGCCAAGCCGACGTTGGAGCCTTTAGCGCACCCTATCTAAGCCTTTTGCAACACGAAAGCGTATCTTATGTTGTTTTTGGGGTCACACCCCAAAAACAACATAAGATACTACATAAGATGTTTTTGGCGTATCCTGAGGAGAAAACTGAGGAACCTTTTTTTCGTGAATTGTGCCCTTAAACACACTCTTTGCGCAAAACCATTCAGAAACTGCCTCCACAATTTGAGATGAGCTTGAATGCTGTTTCGTTAGAACCCACATGAAGTAATGGATTGTCCGGAGAGTCCCGTCAATTTTTGAGTCATCTTAAAGTCAAAATTTCTAGAAAAACAAATTCATTTGTCGAACAAAATATTGTTCATCCTGTTCAGTAATGGTTCGCCATCTTCCTGTGAGTTTCATTGTCCCACATCCATAGAGGCTTTTGGACTGAGGTTAGAGTCGAGAGAACCCCTCAGTTGCTTTTTGCAGCCCTCCAGCGGATTGAACGATTTTCCATTTAAAGAATTCTGCAGAAATTTAATAAAAAGGTGGTCCGGCAGTGCTATGTCCGGACGATTAGGGGGTGTGATAAGCCATTTCATCCAAGCTCCAGAAACTTTGACGAGTGGCCAAAAATACGAGCGCTCTGGTGTTATCCTATGGGAAGACAACGCCCTTACAATTTGCCTGTTCTTGGCGCTTATATTCTATCGCTGCCTCCAAATTGCCTAGCTGAGTACAGTACCTTTCCAAAGTCATCATTTGATGCGGCAACGGCTTATAAGAACGATTCCCATTCAATTCCACCAGCAACACAGCATAATCTTCTGATTTTGATTTTCTAGATTTTGACTTTTGGATTGATTTGTGACGGCTCACTGAGAAGGCTCCACGGTTGTTTCGCTCCACGTTGTTGTACAGGACCCCAGTCTTCGTCATCCGTTCACGAGTGTTTCGGAAACAGCCCAATTTTGCTTCCGTTTAAGCAACGAGTGGCACACGGAGGCGCGGCCATCGTAACGCTCGCCCAGTTTTTGTGGTACCCAAACAGTAATGCGCTTAACAAAGCCAACTTCCAGCAAATTGTCAAGGATTGTTGTTTTCAAAACATAAGTTTTTATTCTATTCCACAGGTAGTAATGGGCCGATTCGTTTCGACTAACATTTTGATTTGGCAATTTTCAACTTATGTCAGCCTATCCTATGAATTCACCCTGTTCAAACTATGCGAATCACTCATGTAACAAATCTTTCCCGCGACTTGAGCAGAGTTCTTCCCCTTGCGGTAGAAGAAAAACATAGGATGCCAAAAAAAAGCGATGGTCCTCAATTTTCATAGATGTCCTATACAGGTGCACCTACTTCGAGAGATGTTACCTGAATTCTACCAGACATGAAGAGAAATGCCAACCCCTTTTATAAGGTTAAGTCTTGGATCTTTTGTATAACAGTTGATGAACCGAAGGTGTCCAAAAACGGCGGAAACTTTCCGGATAACCCAGTAACGGAAACTTTCCGGATAACCTAACAATAAGTTTTCATTTATCCTTACTTTAGATAAAGCGCTCGCGTCTGTCTGTCCGTCCGTCCGTCTGTCTGTCTGTCTGTACGGAAATTCATAACTGCTGTCCCCGTGCTCCTAGGACGTTCAAATTTGGTAGGAGCCTAGGCGATGGGATGAGAACACTTATGGTGGGTGGCAGGACCGAACCCCTCCCACAGGGAGCGGGGTTTGCGCGAAATAAATGTTTGGGTGAAAAATAATAACTCCTGTCTCAGTGGACCTAGAAAATTCGAATTTGGTAACAGTATCCGAGGGAGGGTGGGAACACTATTTGTGGGTGGCAGAATCGGGACATGGAAGGCTAGGTTTGCGCCAAAATTATCAATTCGGCCCTAGGGCGTTCAAACTTGGCAGGAGCATTGGCGGCAGGATAGGAACTCTTATGGTAGGTGGGAGGACCGGACCCCGTACATAAAAGGCGAGGTGTGCGCGAATTGACTCTAAAGCGTTCAAACTTGGTGGGCAGTAGGACCGGTTCCCACCCTCTGGGGGGGCGGGGTTTGTACGAAATAAATGTCTGAGCGAAAATCCATAACACCTGATACCGCGGACTTGGGGAGCAAAATCGGCAGGAGTAGAGGGGGCGGGATGGGAACACTGACGATAGAGAAGGCCTCAGAAAACAGGGATCCAATCAAAAATTGAANTTGAAATTATAAAATATGGTTCACTTCTTGCTTACGACCGCCACCCAGCGAAGTTTGCTGTTCAATGAAGGATCACGGTTTCTCTCTGCTTTGATATCATTCATGGCAAAATTTATCCGACCGCTAATAATCTTTGATTCTCATTTAATGATGTATCCGTAGAGAAAAGGCTACATTCATAAAGACGTTTAATAATGGATCATTATTGAACAGAGACAGATCGAAACTTTTGCTGCTCTATCGAATTCCGAAGTTCCGAAAAGTATCATTCGTTCCAAAGAAGGAGTGTTCGTCCGCCGTTCATCACACCTCTATCCCAAGGAAGGAAAAAGGTCAACCGATACTGGTCATATTGGTTCTTTAACAAGTCGTAGGTAAGCGGTAGTAGGCATGTGGTGCACGCATTAGCGTGCGTAGCCCAACTGGTCAATTATAACTTATATTATAATTACTGAGGCCGAGAGAATTGGTAATGGCACTTGAACCTACCGAGCAGACTCACAAGTAGTCCATTGAAACCAAGAGAAATACTGCGATGTTGTGGCGGTACAGACCTAATAGATTACGATGAAGTAATTAAGTCGATTGACTGACTATACTCAACTCACCTAAGAACGATTAACATTCCGGGAACAACCGATAGGCCAGCTGCTAAGGATCCTAATACTTTGATGGCAAGGAATACATAGAATTGGTTCGTGCAGTGCTCTTAATTATTGAAGTGATCGAATTATAAAAAACAATAACAAATGTAAAAGCATACCTGTTGGACAGAAATCTCTGCTGACAGTGAGGTCGTCAGTTTTGGAGCATTCACATTCTGTGAATATCAGCGGCATACCTTTATCTTTCTGAAACAACATAGGAACAATTGGGGACCGAGATTTGAACTGCAGAATATGGCACCTTATCTAGGATACTGAAATTAGCTCCACTTAGTGGACAACCAGCTTGACAAGGTGAGTAGAAGGTTTCTCCTCTGAAAAATGTGAATGGTCTTGCTCGATACTAATTCATGGGAGCAAAGAATAGTCAGAAAAGTTACACTACCTTATTTATTATTCAGCGGTCGGTCAAGCAATTAAATTCATCTAGGCCGATTAAGCTTCACTTAAGGTCAACTATTTCCTTCCGTACCAGTCTAGTGGTGGGGGGTGAGGTGAAAAGGTGTAACGCTCTTAGAAGATTGGTAAGCTGTGCAAAACTGAACAGACCCCTCCCCCTTTAATTGCATTCTTAATGGTTTAGGGCGAAGCCTTAAAGGCACAGTTTACGATAAAAATGGTTTCTGAAATTCCCCAACAGGATAAATTTGACGCCCTTGCGAATACCATATCTAGCACTATTAGGTCGGAAAACGGTCTACTTAGGGAGTTATAAAGGCTCAACGATTTGCCCGTGTGCATCCTCGGGCGAGTTTCACCGGCATTGTAGAGGCTGCACCGATCACAAGGAAACCCATGTAAGAAGTTCAAACAACTTGTCATGACCCATAGCGACAGTGAAAGACGGTTCTGTACACTTCTGGCTTGATGAAGTCAGCTCTTTGTGCAATTGCAATAACTGAAATCTCGTCCGAATACCCCTTCTATGTTATTTCCGTTACGGCAATCTCGTACAACATCTATTTTCCCTACTTTTGAAGAGCCATATTTTTTTCAAAACCGGCGAATTCTCTCGCTTCATTCACTACCAACAAACTATTCCCAGTCTATACCTCCACTTTCTGAATATGAACGGGTACCTCAAAACTTTCGTGAACTGTGCCTTTAAGGGATGAAGGTCTCGATGTCTGGTCATATAAGGTTCGAGTCCCGTCCGAGGACTGAGGAAAGGCTAAAACCAAGCCAAACGTCTCACCGATTCAAAAGTAGACTCGGGTGCCCAATTGCCCCCAAAAACAGGATTATTCAACGGTAAGAAGCATTGGACATTTACATTGCCACTTGAAAATTTCTATAAACTGCAACTCACTTAGTATTACAAACCGGATAAAAAGGCATTCCATCACAATCGCAATCGCTGCGGCATGAGGGAAAAGTGAAGTTGTTGGCTCTGAAATAGTCCATCTAAGAGGTGATTATGCTTTTTATGCCTTTTTCCTAAATCTCTCGATCATACGGAATCTACTTCTATGTATGTCTCATGAAATTGCGACAGAGGAGCTTGAAGCTTCCAGTAGTGGATGTAAGGAGTGCTCAGCAAACGAATTTCATTAGCAAGCTTCACACACAGCCCTGCTCCAGAGTTTTCACAATGAAAAAAGATTTAACCATAGAAATCTATGGCTCCGTCGCAGGCCATATGGGTCGCCAATAGGTCGAAAATTGACCTGAACGAGGTGCAGTACTTGCTCAAAACTGATCCCGAAGGCCGCTACAGATTGAATTCCTAAAGGCGGACGTGTTCAACTCCATGTCAAGGATGTGCCATAAGTCGAACCATTAATATTGAAGCATTTTTGCTCGTCAAGATATACCATACTCTCGAGAGAGCACTAAATAGACTGCCACTACTAGGCCACTACTCTTTTGTGGTTTGGCGGTCAAAAGGTCAAAAGAAGAAAACCAGAGTGTAGGAAGTTCAGGGTACAAAAGTTTCGTTCCGAAGTTTTCCAACTCCCCTTACACCATGAATCTGTCCGCCTAAACCCCGTTCGAGCGCGGACGTGTTGTTTGATACGCATTGGAAGATTTCAGCAGGTGTCAGAAGTATTAGGTCTAGTCAGAAGTCTCCGGACAAATTGACAATGATTATATTTATCTTACAACTTTTAAACGACAATTGTGAATCATTTGAAATATGTCTCATTGCTATCGATGTCTTCTGCCAACGCTTGGGCAGATCGTAGATGCCCTTGCTCCAGAACGCTGGGGGCTGGCCTTTGAAGAACTGCTCGAGTGCCATTTTGATGTCGTCGCGGGTTTGAATGTCTTGACCATCCAGATGACGTTGGAGATGAGAAAAATGTCATAATCCGAGGGAGCCAAACCTGGGGAATATGGTGGGTGTGGTGAAATGGTCTAGCCGAAATTCATTGGTTCAGAATCGGTCGTGCTTGTAAGAGAGTTGTCGTGCTGGAGGTAAACGTCGTGCGCTGTGGACGTGTAGCTTCGAGATTCGCCTTCAAATTTCTCTATTGCTTAATGTAGACGCCTGCGGTTCTGTACATCCTTAGTCCAGCAGCTCCCAGTATTCGACACCGTGAACGCTCCACTAGCTGCAGAGCATAACTCTTCGGCGTGTCCGTCGGGTTTAGGGAGGACTTCTGCATCCTCACCTTTGTCAACCCATTGAGCACGCAGGTGAACGTGAGAGTACAGGATTCATTTCTAATCCCAGGTGACTAGGTGTTCGAGCCACGCTTGGGTGCGCTTGAGCGTGGGAAGAGAAAATGCCATGTAGGCGCAGCGATCCATGTCATACTCTTCAAAGCATGAGGCACCCATCGACCGAGCTTTCGCACCTTGCCGTTTGGCCGACTTTAATCCACGATCAACTGCGGACTGACTCACCTCAAGAGTGACTGCCAGTTCACGAGTAATTCGACACGGATCGGGTTCCACTTGGCTGCGCAGCACGTCCAAATCCAACTCTATTGAGCGTCCGGGACGGTTTTCACCTTCGATGGAATAGTCGCCCAACGCGAACTTCGTGTACCACTTGTGAATTGTTCTTCTAGCAGGGATATCCTCATTGTAATCCTTCATACGTCTACTGATTTCCGAGGTTCTTGGTCAGATAAAAAAAGAAATACGATGGTGTTGCGAGGTGGAGCTGCGACAGCTTGAAATTATGGGGCATGGTTGCAGGAAAGGAAGCAGTTAGGAAACAGTCTGAAAGAAGTTTCCAGACTCTATCTAATTATGCGTCGAGCGACCAACTCACCTCTTTCCCGCGTTATGATCTCTAGATGTAATCATTATCTCATTGACCGAGGACCTATGACCCAAACTAACACATTATGTATGAAGCCTCTTGGCGACAATCCCGTCTGAAGAATGCGCCCCGTAATCGACTTAAGATCAGAATCGTATAGGCTTATTGAATTCCTATGTTGCCTATAAAATGACTTGCTATGCTCACCCAAGTCTTGAGGCTGTGCCTTTTTTACCCTCCTAGGCGAGCCTGGCACCAATTAACTGATCTCAGACCGATGGAAAGCTTGGTTGGGCTAGGCAAATACGGATCTCAGGTTCAAACCCGTGACCGCGCAGGTGTTATGGCGCGGTAATTGTCACTACCCTATCCTCTAAAATTCTATTATTCTGCTTGGTTATAGGAAAAATTCTTAGATAAAAAAATTAAAAATTACTCACATAGCTTGGTCTCCGATTTGACCAATCACAGATTTGCAGCCGACGGCACCGTTGGCGAATGCCATTAATGCTGCAACCAATGAACACAATGCCACCCAAGTGGCGGCTTTTCGACCTGAAGATCTCTCCTCAGCCATGTCTCTGACGATATAGTAAAATCCAAAAACGCATGTTGAAATTATCTCAGTGGACATATTCGGGTCATCGTTTCGTGCATTCTTCTTCATTTTGTAAAAAAACCTCATATTTGTAACTACGCGCGCCTAATAAAAGGTTCCAGAGTTGAGATTAAAGGATTGGCACGAAGTAAAATATGAAAGTATGACTTAATTTCGGTGGAAAGCAAACCGTTAAATAACGGTTTCGCGCTTTCATGTCATTTTTTGAACAGTTAGGGTGGGTATTATACTAAAACTCTCAACCTACCTTGTAAATGGAACTTTCTCATGACCAAACTTCCTGTAATGGTTCCACATGCGAACCCAACAATGCCGCTTCCAGCTGGAAAAGAAATTATGATACTCTAGAATGTTATTCAACAAACGGGTATCATAAACGAGTAAGATTCTAATTGGTTTGATGTTTTTCTGTAAATCGCTTTTTTTAAAGCATACGCCATGGAAAGTCTGAAAAGACTGGAGAGATGCGGACCAAGCTTCGGCTGGAGCGGACTCGATCCCGCACTCGCGCTTTCCGAGTATCGAGCCCTTCCTTTCACTGCTGACACCTAGCTCGCCCACCCTTCTTAGTGGCTTATTGAAAGTCACATGCAAAAATGTCATTCAGAAGGCACCAACGAGAAAAATGGTTCCTACTTCAATCCCCCCGATTGGAATGTTGATGTTTTGCGATGGCTTCTACGCAGCGTAGCCACAACATTTTTGGTGTTTTCTTGAACGATTAGTGTGAGTACGATAGTTAGCATACCCCTATGTATATAGTGGTGTGGAAAATAAAGGAAATTGTTTATTGCACTTACCTATGTACTTTTGAACTTTGTATTGCGGTATTCCGAACTGGAGTTCCAGGTATTTGCCAAGGAACACAAAGAATCTTAAAAATTCATTTGTCAGTGCGGATTTTACAGCTACAAGTTGCGGTTCTTAGCATAATGTATATAACAAAAATTAAGTTTCTTAGTCACACTCAACATCCCCGAAAAAAAAACCGGAAAAACAGAGCCAAGGAAGAGAACAGAAGAAGAACGTCCAGGATAATGTCCGTTCCGCAGAACGTTAGGAATTCAAAAGCGCTTGAGGAGCATTTGGCGCACACGCGCGGTATGGGTGTTTTTACCCATATCTATGCGGCTAGCCTCCTCATATGACAGTGAAGCAGAACATCCTTCAAACCCCATTCGATTAGGTGGAGGCGGTGTAAAGCAGGGATTGCAGTTTCACACATGCATGGTCCGGGGTCTGGCATCTTCTCCTCGAACGGCGTGTCGTGCTCGCCGCACGTTACCATGAGGGGAAAGATTCGGATTTCCAGAGGAATGATACGGAGAGTCGCCGCGGAACCATTGCCGTAGGTCGTGGAACTTTGGGGAGAAGTTCCGTCATCCATGGTCCAGACATCGAATCCCGGATCGACCCCCGCCTGGACTTGTGCCAATCTGACCTTTGTCCATTATCCGATTCATGACCTTCGAACTGCCTTTGGAAGCGTTGCTATTCAATGTGAGTTCTACTCTGTCGCACTTCCTATTCAGGCTCACCGCCGAAACTTTGTAGAGATGGATGCTCGAAATCGCATTGCCTTACATTGCACCAGTTGGGCTATGCACGCTAACGCGTGCATTAGAGTTCACAATAGGTCATCTACGATGGAATCATTCAGCGTTATCGGGATAAGATAGTTCTCTCTAGATTCGAAAGCTTGACCGCTTCGAGAGCATCCCGCTCGATATATTCTTTTGTGTAGAATATCAGCGGTTGAACATGGCAACGTCCACCTTAGTGCAGACCCCACTATGAAAATTCGACCAATCCTCTTCTAGCTGCTCCTGACCATTTTATTCGCGTCTCGAACATTTTAATCATAATTAGCAATTTTCGACCACAGCCCCGTCCAATTCTGCGCAAGCTCGACTCAAGTAAGGTATTTGACAACATTTCTTCCCTTAGCTCCAACTACCTTTTCCCACGTTTTGGAACATTTTTGAACAGTGTTATGGATTTTGATCTTAATTGTTCAGTCCAGGAATCAGCCACATTCCTCCCGTAACCCCCAACCACTCTTTTTCCGCGTTCTGGAACGTTTTTGAACAGAATGCTGTGAATGCTTGATCTTAGCCCCGCCCACCATAGTGCAAGCCCCTCCTACGTCAGGTATTTGGCCACATTTCTTCTAGCCTCTAGCCACTTACCTTCCGCACTATAGAACATTTTTGAACAGAGTTACAATTTTTTCAAAAAGGACCTAACATTTAAATGCGCACCTGCCCCGCACACTGTGGGAGGAGCTTCGAGATGTTTTCATGTGCCCGAAAAGCAGTAGGCCTTGCTCACTTCTTTTATTTTTTTCTGACCTCCACGCTTCCGCTGAACTGAGATGCGATCTCATGTGGTAAACTCCTCCCACCGCCGGTGGTCTACGTTAGTTCACTTGTTGACCCATCCCTCACCTTCGCCAATTTTTCCCCGTTGTGTGGGCTGTTATTGAACCTAATTCAGACATTCTGCTTAAGACACCGCCCACTGTTTGTATGCCCCGCCCCCTGTGGGCGGAGTTCCGATTAGCTCACATGTGCTCTGTCCCTGTTGTCCTATACCCAGCCCGTCCCAAACTCAAACCAACTGTTGCAGGTGCTTCTTCATGTAAAATCGAATTTCCCTATAAATAGACAAACACACAAATAAGCAGATAGACGCGAGCGTTTATATATAGTACGGGTCAAACGATCCCTAGAGACCTTTGATCAAAATGTGTAGCTAACAATTATTTTGTAGGTCAACCAACCCTTTGAAAGCCAATACATCAACGATTCGTCCACACATCGCTCCAACGTAAATTGGATTTCGAAACAGTACTCGAACAGTTGCAACGAACTCTAAATATCTACAGTTCATCTGTGAGAAAAAAGCCTTTTTTTTATTAGTTGGGGCCTTTCTTGGTAGTATNATATCAAACTGGCCTTTCCATTGTGCTACCTTACTTACTACGACTGGCTTACGTAACTCTTACAGGTGTTTATGCTCATGAACCAGTAGCGGCGCTATGAACTTTCAAGGCCACTTATACTTCGGCCAATTTCGTTAGTTTGTTAATGTTTGCCAGTTGGTGAGCAAAAAACTGAAGCTGTGGCACGGAAGAATGAATATGACTCGCCAGTCATCTTTTGTTCAACTGTGACAGTCTTGTCGTGTACTTTGATGTGTTTATCGTAAAGGTTCAAAGTTTTCCTTGGTTTCAGCGGCCTGTAAATAAAAAATAAAAGAACTAGTAAAATACTACAGAAAATTGTCTTATGTACTTACTCAGTCCCATTGGGAGTAGTCTCCTTGGGATAGATCTTCGCCCTGGCATTTCTTTCGTCTAATTGGTTCGAAGGAAACAGGAACAGAATTAATGATGGGAAGAATAAAAGAACCCTGAAATAAGGTGATCAAAAACCTTACTTTGAATAGCTTCTTCTATCCAAAAACACCTATGATGCCCTGCAATAACAAAAATTTGAAATAGAAGAACAATCTGAAATAATTAAAATGGAAAAGAAGAAAGAAGAAAAGAAGAAGAAAAGAAAAGGCGCCAACAAATTACTTTAGGCTCACCCAAATATAAGAAAGCCGAGCCACCAACAGCCAATCCACATGGGATCCAACGGAGTGAGACCATGAGGAGCTAAATTACGAACATGATTGTTACCAAAAGGTTATCCTTTTGAATATGAATTTGTGTGTGCTCAGGCTAGATCTATTAGAATCGCAAATCAGATCAAGGTTTCGCTTCGTTTAATAGAATTGTCAAAAGCAAGGCTTCCGACCGCTCGGTTGGATTACCGATCAAAACATTATGTGTTTTGAAAGTGAAATTCGGCAGTACGAACAACCGAGGTACATTAATTAAACTTCGTGTGATCTGAGACAGCTGAAAAAAGCGACGTTTCGTGAGCTGCTGTCGACTGGTTATTTCGGATCAGTAGCGAGCTGGCTGACAGTCGCTTGCCTAGACTTTTCATTGGCATACGGGTCACTACATTGATGTCACCATCGCCAGTTAGTACGAGGCAGGTGCAGTTGCTTCTGACACACCCCATTCCTAATTAGTAAAATATAAGAGCCCCGAGATTAATTTGCATGATGCGTGTAGATAGTGTCCAGTTATAGATGGACGCTTAACGACAATTTCTCATATCAATATCAATATCGAGACGCAAGAAAGGCAGAGCAAGAAAAAAGGGCGCTTGAAGATCCAGGCGATATGTGAAGGGCATGAAGTACACGGTCGTGAACATCGCACTATCCACCATCTCGGGGGTTCGCAGTAATTTTTCTATGAGGGGCTTACCCACAGAGGATTAGAACGGCATTCGCGTTGGGACAGGCAGACGAAGGTGATATTTCCGCCCATGTAAAGGCAGCGGCGAGATCTGACACTAGTAGTTGCCTTCGAACAATGCCCAACGAAGCGCATAAAAAACTTTCGAATAATATTCTAGTTTAGTGAAGAGCCCTTCTGATTTCGTTTCCAATCTGAATGAACATCTTTTCAAGAATGAGATTCAAAGTTGCTTACGGTCGAAAGTGTAGTAGATTTCGTTGAGCTTGCTACCGATGAGTAAGCCGAGCACTGGCCCGAGAATCTTCACAAAGAACATACAAGCTGAAAATTCATTTTATTGAAAGCATTGATCACTAATACGGATGAAATTGTTAAAACGACGGGGTTCGTACCGAAATATACAGGAAGGTTATGCTTTTTCACGTTGTCGTCCATTAATGGTAGTCCTAGTGAGAACGGCACTGTTCTGAAGCATGACTTGTTGTTGTTATAAATATCAAAAAGTGGGTGTGAAATAAATTGTTAAAATGTATAGTAAAATATGAACTAATAAATGTTACCTGCCTACACCTAACAGCAGCAGACCTCCAAATATCATCAAGAAAGGGCCAGAACTTGATGTATTCTTCTTGCATTCCTCAGCGTCATGCTGAAACACCGATCATTACAATAAAATTAGTTTTCATACAGCTCAGGATAAGGAAAACGAAAAGATGTGGAAGGTGCCATAGTTTGAAGGCACATCTTGAAATAAACGAGTACGGGTGAAGTTATATCCATTGAAAGTCATCATGATTTATGAACGTGAGCAGAGAGCTTCCGAGACAACTCCACTATAGGAAGCGCCAAATAATTGGTAGGTACTCGGTGGTCCAGGTGTTTTTGCCCACATCCTACTTATGCTCAGTCTACTTAAAAATTCGGAAGCAGTCGAATGAGGTCCCATTTGTGCAATGACTTGTTAATCGAGCGTTTTGACCTTCGTCTTGCCATGACGTAAATAAAACCTTAAATACAAAAGGCAGAAAACAGAACACAGTAATGTCCGATTACAAGCTTATTTGGATACCGGAAATTCTGCCTTTGTTATGACTGTAGTTTCTTTTAAATGAGTTTGTAGCTGATTGTGTTTTAGGGGCTGGAGCAATTTTTCAATGTAGAGTTTATGTACTTGAAGCGATAGATCGACTAGGGAAGAGTATATGTAGGAAGTAAAAGCTAAGATTGATCGGGGCTCTCGGTGATAGGGGTAAAGGGGTAAAGTCTTTGAGATGCCAATATGTAACATTTACGCAAATTCGAAAATGATGTGGCCAAAAAAAAATGCATGGAGCAGATGGAATATCTTCTACTGCTTCTACAACAAGTAAGATTTTGAATTGAGTGCTTTTTCAACAATGAAGCGGCGCTCCTGAAACATACATCCTGCCGTAATTTATTGATGAGATTGTCGCAGAAGGCATACGGTAGTGATGTGAGAATGCGAACAGCAGAAACGTCCTCCTTGGTCATTCGATGATCCAGAGACATACGTTCCTGAAAAATTTACTCTTGGAAATACGATGTGACTGCCTCAACGAATTTCGTGGGGAATATAGGGAGTTCCAAATGATGTCGTCTTCTACTCGCAAAATTCTGTTACTGAATATTTGGTCCGAGAAATAAGCAATGAATGAACCAAATCTCAGCACAATTGCCGTGGCAGCTCGTTATTCGCCTACCTACCTCTATACGAGTACAAATGTCGGATAGGGGATGAGAATGACAGTACGATCGGTACTTGATGAAGTCCTCGTTGTGGGTAATAGGTGGGCCATCCTGGAACAGTGGGATCAATCAGTGCTACGAATAATCAAAATAGCTTTTCACTAGTTAGAAAATTTGAGGTGACCTAGGACAGTCAAAGTGATACTGCTACATTGAGAGCGCGGTTTGGAAGAAGAGTACCGTTTGTAGCCTGGACAGACAGAACAACTTTCCTATCTTTTGGAAGATAGTGGGGAAGTTAGGAAGAAGAAAACAGGTGTACGTCGGCTGGTCCTCTAAAGCTACAGCTCACGATAATTTCGGTGTATCTTGTTTCAAACGACTCACGGAGGTGATAGTCCAGAAAAAAGCAAAATTGGCTAGGAAAACACGAAAATCGGCGTACTCAGAGAAATTTAAGGCTTCAAAAAACAAGTCTAGTTAGGGTGTTGATGGGACCCAGTGCGAATGGTGCAGACTCTACAACCTCTACAACGCCACGAGAACTCGTCCGCGTTGGGCGTGTACGCCGGTCAAGCTGGTTGCAGGGCCCTTATTACGCAATATCCTGGCCATTTTTCAAGCGACAGCATCCCTCAGGCTATCCTTAGACCTTGCAGATCATCTCAAAATAAAATATCATGATCCATTTCAACGTGAACTGTGTCTTTAAGCCACATGAAACCGCCATACGGTGCTTACTTGAAAATGCAAAGGAACCAACAAGTGAAAAGGGCAGGTAACAATGATGATATCTATTGTCTTCAGCGTTGCACAATTTCTTCAAGGGGAAACTTCGTAGGGGCCTTCGAATGCATATGTAGCTTATATAATGAGTTGCTGTGTAATATAGTTAATGATATAAAATGATTAGTTGATGTGAAACATGTGCCGATATTTAGCAATCAAACCTACATAACTGCCCAGGGCGATTCCCTCAGGATCGACTTCTTCGAGCGTTTTATTTAACCAACTTGCTTCCGAAGAGACATTGAGTACGAATCTGTAAGACATGGGAATTGTTGCGCTGCTGAAATCTTGCTTTTATCAGATCTACAAATGCATCAATTCCTCCATAAAGGACTCGCCAGGTGTCTTTTCGTGTTTTTTTTTGTGTTCCCACATTTATTTCTGTGTTTGTGATAATTTTTAGAAGGAAAAACACAAACAATAAATTGGGCAAGCACAAACAGGAAGGGCTACTGCGAAGGTCTCAACTATATTCCAATGCAAGCCTTATGATCTTAAATGATTTGCACGAAAACGATAGAAATATACCACTATACCATCCAAGCAAACACCTACTAAGGACCAACATGAATCGTGGTCTAGCGAGCTACCCCTTGTGCAGCCCCCCTACCATCTTGCCTTGCTGACATCCAAGTGAGCTACCCCTTTACAGCG